>JAQGAI010002057.1:0-13103 GCA_034696905.1 Lepidocyrtus violaceus
ATTAAATAAGTTACACTTGTCATTAAATGAGCTCATTTTACCCGATGTAATTACCTTCCATACACTTCCTAAAGCTGCAATTCCCTTTTTGCAAAATTCGTTTGCAGCTTTATTAAAGAGACCGGAACTAGAGAACGGCACCCCTAGGTAAACATATTCATTTACAATCTCGATGAGCTTGCCTTTATACGTAAATTTACAATCTTTACCCAGTTTGCCTCCTTTACGAAATACCATTATCTTTGTTTTATCTAGATTTACTTCCAGACCCACTGATGTAAAGTAATTAGCTAAGATATTAATTTTACGTTGGAGCTGAGCTACGGTTAATGCAAGTAATGCCATGTCATCAGCAAATAGCAACAGATGTAACCTGTTATTTTCATCCAATTTGAACCCTCCGATTCCCGACTCCCGCAAGAGCTTATCAATGTCGGAGATAAATAAATTGAAAAGGAGCGGGCTAAGTACTTCACCTTGAAGTAAACCAACTGTCATGTCAATCATTTTAGAGTTTCCATGTTCAGTGCGAATACTTGTCTTTGCATTGTTATAAATATTTCGTAGAATTCTTATAATTTTCCCGGAGAGGCCAATATCGTATAATTTTTGCCATAATTTGTTGTGCTGTACACTTGGAAAAGCTCTACTAAAGTCAATAAACAGACAATAAAGTTTGCCTTTGTTTTTGCTCAATGATAATTGAATTGCGGTGTTTAGACAAAAGATCTGGTCCTCGCAACCCCTACCCTTCCGAAAACCACCCTGCGCTTCTGGAATTATTGCATTTTCTTCAGCCCATTTTTGGATTCGAAATTGTAAAACTTGGGTAAATAACTTAAGTATAGTATTTAGTAAAGCTATTGGGCGATAATTTGCTGGATCTGTGGCATTTCCTTTTTTGTACAACATAACAGTAACTGATTGACATAATTCTGCGGAGACTTTCTCTGACTCTAGAATTTGATTAAAAAAATCTACCACATATTCTATACAATCTACGGTAAGGCTCTTCAGGAACTCATTGGTAATTTTGTCAGGGCCAGGAGATTTGTTACACGGAAGCTTTTTTATAGCTGATTTTATTTCTAGGGCCGTGATTGGCATTTCCAAAAAATCATTGTGATTTCCGTCAAACTGGGATAGGTCTGTAATCCGTGGAGGTAACAACTCTGAATAAAAATTTAACCAGTCTTCTTCATTTACTTGCACAGGTTTATACTGGGCTCTTCTAAATAGCTTAACAGTCTTCCAAAATTCGGAGGATGTTTTACAATTGTTTAGCTGTAGTCTTATATTGTTCCAGTACTCATCTCGTTTGTTTCTAGTTAGCTCTTTATATTCTTTCTTTAAACGGAAATATGGAGGTCCGAAGGTAGTCCAGTTTAAGTTTTTAGCATTCTTTAAAGCCTGCTTAACTAATTTTAAGTTTGTTTGACATTGGTTATTGAACCATGGCTTAAAATTTGGATGGTGCGTATTACTACAAACAAACATTCCAGTACTTTTAGCTGCCTGATATATACAATCTAGAAATGTTAAATACGAGGGGTTGGTTGCAAATTTATCTTGCAAACAGGTCAACAGTTCTGAGGAGAATTCGTTAAATCGTTTTGGTTTCCACACAAGTCTTTCATTATCAAGTCTGTTTTCATCTAAAAGTTTAAAATTGAACTGAGCACGGCATGGAGAGTGATTAGATTGCCCTACGTTTAGTACCTTAAAATCAACGATTTGGTTAGCTAGGGGGCTATTTACAAACAATAAATCGATAACGCTACGCCCATTTGGGCTAACAAATGTCCAATCTCCACTTACGTCACTTTTTGTTCTACCATTAACTATTACTAAACTAGTACTATCTGCTACCTGCATTAGATTTATTCCCCTTGTATTAACTATTGGGTCTTTGGAATATCTACTATTAGCTAAGCTTTTACTACAGCCGATTATTGAACTATACGTGTCAGTCAAGTCGCCAACTCTCCCATTGAAGTCGCCACACATAATCACAAAATCGTTCGGAAATTGGTCACATACGTCAATAATTGACTCTCGTAAGTTATCTAATATTTCGTCGTATTCATTGCCTGGTTGAATATATGTACATACCAACAACATAAAAAACTGATTGATTTTTGCTCTAACAATTACATAATTGTCCCCCTTTACAAGTGTCCGCTCTACCTTAACCATATCATTTCTGTACAACAATAATAAGCCCCCTGAAGGTCTACCCAATCCAGACGGCGATTTTGCTTCTACACTAATATGGCTATACCTTTTAAACAACGAGAGGTTTGACAATTTCTTATGCCACGTTTCATACAGAAATATTACATGTGCATTCAAAAGAACAACAGGGTCACTTAACATTAAGGAATTTAACTTTTTACACCCTTCTGCATTCCAAAAGATGAATACAAACGGAACTCCTTCTGGGCGGCGTCTTGTAGGCTGTTGTGCAATTCATAAATCCATGACTTCTCCCGTATCCTTGTTTGTTGTCATTTTGTGTGTCACTTTGTCGTTCTTCCAGACTGTCATTACTCCATTCCGTATTCCCATTCGAAGTGTCTTATCCGCGGCTTTGAGTTGTTTAAATTTGTCGCGAAGAGTCTTTTCCCGTTTGAGTTGATCCGGAGAAAGGTCATGATTGATGTAAACTGTTTTCTTCCCAAGCAGCTTTCTCGCATTCATAATTCGTCTCTTGTCATACATCCTAACTAATTTGATCACAATTTTCCGTTGAAATCCATTTGAAGGCTTCCCAATCCTATAAATGTCGTCAATGAGTACATCGGCTAACTTTAGGTCACCCCAGAGCTGGATAACTTTCGTCATGAGCTGCTCCGGAGTCTCATTTGCAGTTTCCTCAATGCCTGTTACAACGATATTCCTCTCTCTTAGATGATTATCTAGTTTGGTTTCCGTATGTTCTATTTTTGCTTCGAGATCAGGTAGTTTAATTGCCAGTTTAATGTCTAACTGATCTGAAATTATATCTCGGATTTTCTTGAGATCCACATCTGAGAGCCCCATGTCGCTGGAATGATCAGTCCGTAGTTGTTTTGAGACTATATCCTGCGGTGAAGCGCTTGCTCCTCGGTTTCTTTTCTTTCTTTGGCCTTTCGGGGTTGATTGAGCTAGTAGTGTGACTTGGTTTAGCTGATCATCTGACATTTGGCGATAAGTCTCAGAATACTCGACGATGCTATTATTCAGAATAACATAGGAATGTTAGAAAGTATCAAATGTACTTGTTAGTCTTGAAGCCAACTTACAGTGACGGGAGTGTATTATTTGTATAGCCACACTCCAGGCTATATTATACAGCAGTGCAACTACTCCTGGTGCACTAGCAGCTTTGCAGGATTGGAAAGCTTCGGGATAGCATCTACAGGATAGGTGACAGGTACGGCGGCAAGCACTTCTTCTTCAAATTGCACCTCCTACAGGTTTGGTAAAGAACCCGTCCTCGACAATGATGATGGTCAAATCACAATTAAGAATTAGGTGAGGAAAACTAATTATGTAACAGTTTACAGCTACAAAACTAAACTGAATGATGTATGAAAGATCTTCTTTTCAACTGTGTAATGTTTGTTGCAAAACTCGCAGTATATCTTTAAAAAACAATTTTAGTTTACAGAGCTCTACAAACACACTTCTTTCCATCACAGCAGCATATAAAGTATACAATAGCGCTTACAAAATCGGTACGCTGGTGTTCAATACCTATTTTGCTACTGCATGGTTTCAACTAACCAACAAAATAGCAAAAAATTAATAAATACACATTTGTATCTGCTGTTAAAAAGTAAACTAGAAAACAATTTTTTAAAGTATTAAAATACCCAAATGCAATCGCTATTAACGAACCGTCGTCGTATTTAATATTTATTACATACCACAGCAACTATTTAATTGTACATAGAGTTATCAGTAACTTGCATCGATTGTGAAAATAATAATAAACCGTTATAAATTTAACGACGGAGCTTGCATACGTGTGCTCAAAAGAAAGAAAAATTGCATAATAATACCACCTTAGCAGAAAATGACCATTTCAATGATACCCCATTTGCCATGAAATCGCATATTAAAATTTTTTACCTTGGCCTTTGACCCACTTCCGGTTGAACTGCATACTTTATCTATAAATTCATCCAACCCAGGGTCAATAGAAACATATCACCGCAAACAGAACCATAAAAATCGCAGCCGTTCTGGAGTTATCGTGTGAAACCTTATTTTAAAAAGGTTGACCTTGACCTTTGACCCACTTCCGGGTCACCTGCATGCCCCATCTAAGAACTTACTCAAGCCATGGTCAATAGAAACCTATCACCGAAAACAGAACCTTAAATTTCGCAGCCGTTCTTGAGTTATCTGCGAAATCCATTTTAAAAATGTTGACCTTGACCTTTGACCCACTTCCGGTTGATCTGCATACTTTATCTATAAATTCATCCAACCCAGGGTCAATAGAAACATATCACCGAAAACAACCTTAAAATTCGCAGCCGTTCTGGAGTTATCGTGTGAAACCTTATTTTAAAAATGTAAACCTTGACCTTTGAACCACTTCCGGTTCACCTGCATGGTCCATCTACGAACTCGTCCGAGATATGATTCATAGCTATCTATTGCCGAAATCAGAATTGAAAAATTCGCATCCGTTCGAAAGTTATCGTGCAAACGGCAGACAGACAGACAGACAGACAATACCTAGCAAACCATAACTCCGCAAAGCTCCGTAATAAGAACAGTAAAGAGTGGCGGTGATATGTTTGATATGAAATTATGTTAGGGTTTTCGAACGTTGCGTGCCTAGAGTTTATTATTTGGTAGATTTTTTTTCTTTTAAACCTATGCACTTCATAAAAACTTCGTTAGGGAGAACTTTCTTCGGAATGGCGTCGCCTCAGGGGGGCCAAAGGTAAATGTCAGTATTTTTGAAATGGTAATGAATGGAAAATGGGGCCCATTATAATTATATAATTGAAAGGCCCATTTTAAGATGAATTCCAGAAGGGGCCATTTCATGTAATTTCTTTTTTTTTATCTCGCATCTACACGAGTCTTCGGTTTGCAAGTGACCATTTTAGGTCAAATTGGTACTTTAAGCGGTATTCATAATTGCATGTGTATGCATATTTTGTGTTTTTTGGGCATATTAGGTAAATAGTCCCTAAAACATTCCACTGTAAAATACCATTTTTGCTTATCCGAAATAGCTTACCTAACAAAATTCACACCAAGCTAAAAGAGGAATACGAAAGAGGATGTCAATTTAGGCAAATTGTAGACTGGGAGACCTACAGTTTCGTCGGATAGCCTAAGCTATTTTTTTCAAGGGACACCTTTTTATGAAATGACAAGATACATAATCGTTAGGAGTGTCACACTTTGTATATGGAGCTGATATCAACATTTTACCAGTAAACTGGCATCGATGAAGTAGACAGATTATTGTACTAAAAAAAGCCCACATGCCCACATAATGAAGTAGAAGACAGAAAATTTCCATTTAACATTTGAATGAATGTTTAATTTTTATTTTTAACACAAAGTAATTTGGAAATGTAAATCATATGACGGATTTAGGAAATAAAATGCTCCAAAACAATGGAATTAAATCAAACCATTTTAATACGGCGTTTAATACAGCGACGAATCTATAAAACTGTCGGATTCAATTTGCAATATTATAAGTATAAATATTATGAGAAAAAGTCATTTTTGGTTAGGTAGTCACGGTAATCAAACTACGGTATATGGAGTTTTCCATTCTTCTTACTGTGTGTTTTCCTAATGAATCCAAGTATGTATTTCATTTCTTCGTTGAATCGCAGACCGGTTTTGTTGGTTTTTCCTTCACGTAACGTCCTATGAATTACTATGTTTTTGAAGAAATATTCCATATCAATTAATTTTCTTCAGTTCGTAATTATACTGAAAAATATGCAATTTCCTTGTTCGGAATCTAATCGAAAGATAAAAGATTGTTGAAAGATAGTACATAATAATTAACATTATTTGGATAACGAGTTTTTTATTGCTGTCTGCTTGTCTCCAGGTTTTAATTGTTTCAGTTGGTTGCTACAGCGGAAAAAGCTAAACGACATTTTGTGTATTTGTAAAACGATGATAAACAAGAGAGATAAATGTAATTATAGTTCAAAATTCCAATTGCAAAAGTAATTATTTTTTATTACCTATATTGCAGCAAAATCATAATATAATAGCATGCTGCTGGCTCGAGTCTGAAAAAATAATGTTTCATCGCAGTGAGCTGAAAACTTAGCTAGAGCTAGGTTGATAGGAAAACGTTACCGAACGGATCGTTTACCAAAATGGCATCGGTATTCCTTGCCTTTTTATTGCTAAATTCTGCAGCATTTGCTAGAATTTCTGCAGATCCACTACCAACTCCCAATACCTTTCCCCAAGTCCTGCACGCATTCCGACAGTGTACTTTCACCTACTTTCACTATTATTCTCAAAATATGCCTCTGGTCACTCCAAATACATCCAATTCCACATCAACACCAGATATGGTCAATCACCTCCAACAAACATTTTCCATAGGGGATGCCCTGATCACTTTCAAAATTAAGGAGGTGGGGAAAGCATCCTCAAACAGTGTACATCCGGCTTCCGCTTTCAACAGAAAGTTCACCTTGTGCTCAGTCCATCTCATTGGTATGGAAAATGAAGCAGTGGACACTCTAATATCTGCCCGGAATGATAATGAGCCCATCCCCCCGAACTATCTCTGGCTAATTGAGGTATCTTCCAAAGCCCAAGTGAGCGTTTCTCCAGAGGCGAAAAAGGTCCTCATGGGCATTCCGATTCCCGGCGTTATTCTCATGTACATTTGGAATTTTAGTAAGGCTTCTTTGATTTGTGTGCCTTGCGGGGAAAACGGACTGATTCCGATTGGACATCTCGAGGGCCTCCCCGCAATCAACAAAGTTTGGACAGAGCTTCACCGTAATCTGCATAGGCGGATCACGGTTTTGGATTCGTTTACGAAACTGGCTACAGAAGAAGTTTGCAATTTGCCCCGACGAAATATCAAGGAACCTCCATGGCATTGCAGCATGCTGTTGTTGAGCAGAAAAATGAACTTCACGTTGACGAAATTCAAATTCACCCTTTCATTTGATTCCGTTGCAATGATAAACATCCCGTTGAACAAAAGGAATGTGAAAAAATATGCGGGACTCTTTGAGTTCCACACTTATCGGTACTCATTCAAAAAGTACGAGCTGAGAATTATCCACCGGGATCCCAGCATATTCCAGGTTCAGCGGAGGTTGGACGGGATTGTGAAGCCCTTTGATTGGCACATTTGGCTCTGCATCTTCAGCATAAGTGGGGCGATTGCTTTAATTTTCTCAATAAAAGCTACTCATTTATTGAATAATTTTAACGGAAACCAATTCAGAGATCGCCTTGGCAAAACGTGGACATTTTTATGCAGTGACTTGATAGACCAGCCCGGGAACAATAAAGCAGCTCAACTGAATCAATCCTCGTTCATGGCTCTCTGGCTTGTTTGGAGCATTTTGGTACTTGTAGTCTCCCAGGGATATCGAAGCGCGCTGTTTTCATCCCTGTCCTACACCTCCCATCCAAGTGTTCCGGGAACACTTCAGGCTCTGCTGGATGACGACAGGGCGATGATGATCGGAACTATGGAAAGCTTGATAGTCAACAACAAGCCGGTCGGTTCCTACCTAAAAGTATCGGCTATTCCCGAGATGATCACCGCGTTTAAAAATAGTTCCAAGCAGGTGGAAACACGGAAGAGTTTAAAAACGTTGTTGAACAGGCTGTCCTGGTTTTCGGATGGAGGCACTTACAACATTGCCTATTCCATGCTAAAAAATGGGTCGGTTTCCGTGGGTCGGAATAAAACGGTTCGGGAGATGCCCCAGACATTTGCAATTATGGATAGGGAAGAGTTTGTTAATCTTTTGTCCAATCACCTGAGGGTATTCGGAAACTATTGGATTTCGGAGAGGGTCCCCTTGCCCAGTTTCGGAGGGATCTCGATGACGGCATTATACAAAAATTATTTGTTTCCAATGCTTGGTCGAAATCTAAATGCGATTTCGGAGTCGGGCCTGGCCCTCAAATGGAAGAGGTACAGCAGTGCCCGGCAATTGGTCAATATTTTGAATGCGCTGTCGAGAAGACTCCTCCCGAATGCAACGGAAGAGGATTATCGAAGGTTGGAATCAGCCTCTGGAGTGAATGTGAGGGAGGACAGGCTGATAAAGAGATTCGTGTATTGTGTGGAATGTTCGAATTCGAAGGGAGGAGGAGGAGGAAGGCACGGCTTGAGCAATTCATTTTCCTTCATCCCGGCAAAAGTATTTACGGGAATTTTCATATACCTACTAGGTGGCGTCACAACAACCGCTGTAATATTTTGCGCAGAAATATTATTTTGGAAATGGGAGTTAAACAACAAGATAAACTCCACTGTGGATTTCTTTTTCGTAAATGGACTGAAGGTAAGGAAAATGTGGATAACAAACTTAAGAGGATGGCGTTCCAGAGTTAGAAACTGCAGTATCCATTCTTACAAATGTTTTCGGAATGGTCTACATTACTTGGCTGGCATAGTTCGAAAAAAATTCACGAGCAAAATAAATGAGCGGAAGAATCTGTATTTTTGAGTGTCCTGCGGAATTAACTGTGGATACGTTACGTGGTAATGAAAATTATTATGCCATTAAAATTGATTGAAAACAAAAGAAAAATCGATATCTTTATTTTATTATTCATTAATTTGACAAGTATTTACATATTTGGATTTGTCATTTCATTTATTTCTCTTTTAGCATATCTGCATCCCACAAAGTTTTTCCGATTTTTTTCCTTTTATACCTCTGTGGATATTTTGGTAGTGGCCATGGCAAGCGGATATTCGGCTAAATATCCTTTCGCGCAGTTCACACTTGTATTTAACTTTGTGGTGAATATTCTTGTAATGTGTCCTAAAACTTATGGGTGTTCCAAATTCAATTGGGCAAAGTGGGCACACATGCCTTCGGCTCTCTGGATTGACGCAACTTTTTAGCATCTCCTTCAAGTTCAACGACAGTCCGGATGGATGGGGTAAGTTCCAAGAAAATTAAATTTAGCTGTGGATGTAGTCGCCCTTGTCTCCCTTAATCCTGCTGGGCTACCTTACCGAATTTAAATGTTTATTTGGCCTTTTAAGAAGTTTTTCAGCGGTGGGATCTTCACTTTCCATATCCAAATCATCAGCAGCAGTGGAATAATTCATTTCACTGAAATCGTCATTTTCATCTAAGGGATTTTCCGAGGATTGCTCCACCTCCAGTTTGACTTCCGGCATGTCGGGGTCAGCTTTAGAAGTAGAAATCGGTAAGCTGCATTGGAATGTTTCTTGGTTGGCGTTGATTTTTATCGATGTGTTGTTGACCTTTAGCTTGAATTTTTCCTGTTGCATGCTGTTCGAGAGTTGGAAACTGGAGAATTCATTCCAACAAATGTATTCATTCATAACGGCCTACTTTATTTGACTTGTATGATTCGGAAACAACTCAATAGCCTTTTTAGAGATGGGTAGTGGTCTGTACTCCGGATCTCTGGTAGTTAAATGTGGACGGATGCTTTAGGGGCTCGGCTAGTGAAATTAGTATGCCATTGCCATCCAATTTAATTGGCAACAAGAAATTTTTAAAATCTAAAATAAGAAAAGAAAACTTGATATGTGTATTCATTAGACAAGTATTTATTTGGATTTGCCATGTCATTTATTTCTGTTTGAGCATATTTGCATACAGCAATGTTTTCCGCAAACGCTTCCATAATAACTGGGATGCAAAAATGTTTGGCAGCTGTTTAGTTTCCGATCCAGCCTCCAATTGTCAATTTTTTTTCAGCCCGCAATTGTTCTTCTGTTAATATTATTATTTGTAATACATTAAATAAACGATTGATTAACATTATCACTTTAACATAAGTGCGGTTGACTCTAAATGACACCTGCTATGTCCTATGTTTTATATTTTATATACACAATTGAATTAACTCCGATTAGTAAATTGTAATTAGCAAACTATGATCCGTTAATTATACGATTGTTTTATCACCTTAAAAATTAGATCTCAGATCGTATGATTCAGACAATTTAAATTAATTTTAACTGTAATAATAATTGGTAGGTAGTTAACTATGATTAGATAATTTGCTATTTTAATATTTGTTAATCAAGTTATTAACTTATTGCTTATTTTGTTTCATGGGGAGAGGATGAGAACCGGCATAATTTTTCATGTTTTGTTAAACAATTCATTTCAAGTAAAATACCATCCAATTCCTAAACAAATGCAGTTCTCCATTCGCAAATCAAACATCAAACCCTTTTTCTCCTTTTTGCTTTAGGTAAAATGCTTTGAAGTTGGCATGTGGCCATTCAAAATATGTTATCCATTCCATCCGATTGTGCGATCATGCTTGAGGCATATAACTAACGTCAGACTTACCTAACTACCTACCTTCATACATAATACATAAAATATATCATAGCCTGCTAACTAACATTTAACATATCACTCTTATGAACATCACCATGTCCACCGTATTGAAGAGGATCCTGGTCAGAACATCATTTCCCGTCTCCCTATCAACTATCCCCTTCCCCTTGATGATGACTCCCAACGGCCTCAGCGTCGCCAGAATCCTCTTGTTCAGCTTGATACTCCCTTTTTCAAATCTGTCAATCCCAAACCTCCACTCATTTAGCATGTCCTTGATCCCCTCATGAATGTTCACCACCACAGGGAGAACGGTGCCAAGGACCACCATGGAAACAAATGCAAACAGCAGGGAACTGAAGTAGGCCGCCGGTGTCAGAAACTCCCATCCAATCAGCATTGCCGAGAACAGCAGGACGGTGCCGGCGCAACCACCATGGAAGGCGGTAAATGTGATATCCTCCAAAGGAATCATGATCTTCTGATTAATCTGGCAGAATTCCCTGTACAGCTCCATAGCCCTTGATTGGCAGCCTCGTCTCTTTCCAAGGTCATCGATGTGCTTGTAAATGTGAGTGGCCAGAGCTCCCCCGAAAATCCAGTACAGGAGTATGAATCGGATGGATCGGTGACCTTCAACAGAATATGCAATGAACAGTGCAGAAATGAAAAGCTTCATGAGCAGGTCTCCCAGAAATGATTCCGGAAGGAGTGCAGAATACAGATAGAATAGGAAATTGCAGTTGATGGTTTCTTCCCTTGTTCCGTTGTACAGGTTGAGGAAGATGGACATCCCTGCGCCAACTGCCAGCGGTGCCATGGCAAAGTTGATGACAAAGAGGTGGGCTATCACTCCGACAAAATCCCCGTCCCGGGTTTTGACAATCCGCCAAATTTCTTTGATTACGAAAGATTAATTAGATTAATCCGGAAGTCAAAGTTTCAACAAAATAAATCTTACCTTTCCCAACTTTTTGAAGGATCTTCCAAATGGATGGATTCGGCTCAATCCGGAAGGGCCCTTCCAACTTGGAAAGGAACGCAAGCAATTGGTTGATATTGAGGACGGCTTCCTCCGCAGCCCAACTCCAGGTGTAGTTGTAACCGATCACCAGGACACAGAGTGTGGAGACTACCATAAACATGTATGTGACTGATACGGAGACATCCCCTGGGTGGAACACCAGCTTCCACAGAATGACATAGAGACAGCATAATGGAAAGATGACCAACTGGATAAGGCAGTTGAAGATGTTGTAAGGAGTCCATAGCTTTCCTTGGAGGGGCCCCGCGTGGAATTGGTTTCGGGTGCTGTAGTCAAATGATAGGAAAAAGGGGGACTCGTGTAGCTTCTCGGAAATCAGTTGATTTAGGGCAAAGCTTTGAAGTAGTAGGTTGGAGAACATGTTTAGCAATTGGAAAATAATTAAAGTTGCAAGTTTAATGATGGTTTTTGAGATTAAATTAAAAAGAAATAGGTATAGGTCCAAAGAGTAAAGAGGGACTGACTTTATTTGGAAAATTAAACCGGATAATCCGGAAGCTCTTTAGTGAAGGAAGTGTCCTTGCGCAAGCATATTAGATGAGAATTGATCTACTTTTGATTTACCAATCTTCATTTTGAAATTAAAAGGTCGTTCAAATGTTAGGTACCTTAACTCCCATATTTTCATTTCTTTGAAGTAGTTTTAGGTACTTTTTGTGCTCATTCATTTTTGACATCGACTGTTATGTTGGTTTTAGGAAGTAGATAATATATTTTGCCTACCTACCTATTCATATTTGATATTTTGTAATTCCACTTTGTGGCTATTTTGAAACATGTTTTTCCTAAATCTCGTAGTACTTAGCTGCCCATATTAACCAACATATTATGCTTTCCAAATGATTTTTGCAAAATAAGACGCTCATTGATTGTTCATGCATATTTAGTTAGAGAATTATAAAAGAATCGTTTAAAATTACGCCCATTTCCCCGATCATAAAGGGTAACAGTTAAATTCAAATTGTATAGGAATGCCAAAATCTGTTTGGCTTCGGAGAATTTTAGGTAGCAACTTTACTTCCGGCATTCGATCGAGAAATATTTCTTCATCGTTTCAGAGTTGTTTTTGTGCGGATTGACGTAAGGGAAGTATACGCGTTATTTAGTTTTGTAAGAGTTTTTTATGAGCTTTAATGTGTAATTTTATTTTACATTCTTAGTCATGCTATCATAAATACCTACCTAGTGTATTTTTCCCCAACTTTTGAATCTAATTTACTTTCTTTGAATATTTATTTTTCTAACTTAGAAAACGTAGGTTATGCTAAGATTCGCTCTAATTGTAAGTAAATTGATCCTATGTTTTGTTTGATATGTAAAATTGCTTGTTGTCAATATTTTCCTGTATCATGCTCAACAAGACTGTGATGTAAACTGGCAGATTCGAAATAAATATCAAATGTTGAGCTCATTCCTTAAAGCTAATTTGATACAAATACAAACATTATAAAACCTATGAAAAATCAAAATAATTAATGTTATCTTACATAATTTATTCAATTTATGTTTTTGATCCTTCAATCTCCATTTTT
>JAQGAI010002058.1:0-13103 GCA_034696905.1 Lepidocyrtus violaceus
AGGGTATGGAACACAAGGAATGGGGTTTTTTAGGGGCAAGGGCAATGGGTTTTTTTTAGAAGAAATACCGTATAACACATAAGCTGGGCAATAGCGAATTATAGACCAGCGGAAAAGAGGATGGAAGGAAAATCGCATCCATTCCATAAATTACATATTTCATAAACATCATCACATCGTCACATCGCATCGCATCGTAAAACAACCTTCTGTGATAATAATAATAACACGTAATTCCTTTTAGGACACGACCATATTGAAAAGAGAACTGAAATGGGAGTAGAAACGAAAATATGAATTCGCGAAAGATACGATAATATAATGAGGATGTGATGATGATTTGGTTCATTGGATGGTCGAACGAAGCTATAAAGCTTAAAATGTGACATGGTATGGGAGCTTTCTCGGCGTATTATAAATGGAGATAGATTTCAGGTTTTGAAGTGATGCTCCTCCTTAAACGAACGAAACAAACGGCAACAACATGTTCGATTCAACGGTTGAATTTTCTTGAGAGAGCACTTGCATAAATAAGGCTATGCCTGTTAAACTAAATTTCTTGTCTACCCACTGCACTGTTTGATTACTGAAATCTATATACAAGATACCTGTATCTGTATAGTTCATATCTGTACTGTGGACTGTGGATAACTATATTCGGATGCACAATTCATTAAAATTATTTTTATTGCATATTTCTTTTTTTTAAATGCAGTATACAGTTTTTTATACGAGGATGGGAGACGTAAAGCCAAAAGCGTCATGTTCACTTTGCACAATAAAAATGGAAAACCAGGACACAAACGCATTAAATCATAAATGGGAAACCAATTACAGGACGCCATTTTGTCAAATTTTGAAATGCATAATCTTCCTTCATATCTTTTTCATTTTTGGGCATTCTTATATGTGATATAATATGTGATACGGAATTTTCGTTGCTAAACCTAAATACATAGTACCTATAAGTTGCCAATACCTATTAGATTCAAAACCCAAAATTTGAGCCTAAAAAAACCACGGATTTTTCTTTGTCATGATATGGAATACTAATAATGCCATACTGCTATTTGCTTTATGATAATTGATAATGAATATTACGTACTTTAATTAGCATTTGCCATACTTTTGGGGCAAACCGCGTTATTTAAAAAAAAAAACGTTTATAGTACCAAGAAACAAGTTTCGTACCTTTACACAACTTTGATGATACTTGACAGTTGGAGACTTGACCTTGACTGCTGCTGGTGGGTGATCAGTGACTGAGTTCAAGATGAGATGTGTAAGGTTGTCGTTGGCCGCTTCCTCTGTTCCTCTACTTTGAGGCTACGCTTGCTTGGCTGCAACAAAATAATTGAAATCCATGAATTAATTATCCATATTTATGGGCAATATAATGGATCCTTGAGTCCCAGTCCCAGAATGAATCTGAGACTCTCCGATCACCGATTGATATTCGTGAAAATAGTTATCTTTAATCGTCAGCCGTCTTGTCACGTCACGTCAGTCACGGTTTAAAACGTTGTCATTCAAAACACACACAATAAAAACAACAATCAACAATCAAATTGAAATAATTCATGTAGTGTCTGTACCTTTTCTGTTTTCTGAAAATCCTTTTAAAATAATTATACGCTCCACAGCTGCTGACGGCAGGCGTACTGACTGTTCTTGGACACTTCCTTCCGTTCCTTCGCCTTCCCCTTTAATGCACTGACCGTCTGACACTGACACGGAGTTCGGTTTAGGTTATATATTTGTTTGTTCCTATTTATTCTACGCAACGCAACTAATAATGACAACCTAGGATAAAACTGACACTAACTGTGAACTATTTGCAAAGCAGGAACTTAGCTTGCGAGCTTGAGCAGACCAACAACGATTGACGATTGAAAACTGACGACTTGACTCAACCTCGGAGAAGTGAGAAATGACTGATTTCTTCTTCTTTCTCAGACGTTTTCTTCTTGGTCGGTCGCCACTCGCGTCTATGTCTAGGAAGCTTCTTCAGCAGACTGACAGTACAAAACGAACAAGCTTATTTAGTCGCACTGGCACTACTGCACTGCACTGAAGTAAATGCATGTTGATTTGATAAATGATCCATTTATTGCAATTTTTATCCCACCTGCATTTTGCTTGCACTACCGAAAACGTATGTATAAGTATGGGTTGTTGTTGTTGGTGTTTGTTTGTGTATAAAGAGCTTTCACATTTCACACATGCTTTTGTGTGCATTTACATAATCCATCACATCATCATCATCATCAGGCCAAAATGCATTTTTTTGTTAGATTCTTGTTCTTTGCTTCGGATTTTTTAGCCCCACCAAGACGAAAAGAACTTTTCCTTTGCTATTCATCCGCCGCCGAAAAATCGACAACCCATTCAATATCCCATGTGTAAGGGTCTGTTCACCAAAAGGATCAAGTTTTTAGGGAATTTTTGACTATACTATTCATATACAATATAACAAATATGATAATTTATAATTTAACTAAATTAACCAGTGTTTTGAAGTAATGATTTGTTTGGCAATTTTTTTGCAATGTTGGTCACGAATTTAAATGCACGCCCTGTCAGAGATATCACATGGTTTACTGTTGAAACCAGCTGACTATGTTTAGCGGTACTCTGTTTTATCTTGTTTGTCGATATGACTGATTGTGAGTGTGAGTTCTTCTAAGCCGGCGTAGTTGGAAGGTCTTTTGTGTTTTCTAAACAGTTAAATGATTGTGTAGTAAAAAAAATTACAGATTTCAGTTATATTAAAGTAGTTTTTGGAGGATCTTTTAAAAGTGGACTATGAACTGTGTATTGTATAGTGAATAGTAATAGTAATCAGTAATAATAGGGATCAGTTTCAGCTGTTCAGCTATACATTTTAATTTTAATAATTTACACCTGGTCAAGGAATCAATCAACTCGACAGGTGCAGAGGGACAAGGGTGAAGGGAGGGAAGAGAAACAAACAAGTAATCGTTGTTGTTCATTTTCAAATTCACTGCAGGATTTGTTGGGTTACCGAAGTAGTATCAGAAATTATTAAATTATGGCATCCTCTTATCCTGGGATATTGGTGTCAGCACCGGCTGAGGAAAGCGATCAGTTGATCATTCGTCCGCTGTAAGATGCACTTTAAATTTTTATTGATTACCAATTACCACATACTATACACAATATGGCCGGCTAATATGCCTTGATTCTTTAAATGTAAAATCGCCCAATTTTTATTTCTATTTTTAGTGGAGCTGGACAAGAAGTGGGGCGATCATGCATTATGCTGGAATTCAAAGGGAAAAAGATTATGCTGGATATTGGAATTCATCCCGGTCATACTGGAATGGAAGCCTTGCCTTTCGTCGATCTAATTGATGCTGATGAAATTGATTTACTGCTGGTTACACAGTAAGTCTTTTTAGTATTACTTAAGATAGTCTGTGTTATTCTCTTCTGAGCCCCTCCTAGGTGGATCGAAAATGTTATATTATGTGGAATTCATTTGAGTCTAACAGTTTTCTGTAATTTTTTCATCAGCTTTCATTTGGACCATGCCGGAGCCCTACCTTGGTTCCTGATGAAAACAGCTTTCAAAGGGCGTTGCTTCATGACCCATGCCACAAAGGCGATTTACCGATGGCTACTGGCGGATTACATCAAGGTTTCCAACATTTCCACCGACCATATCTTGTATACAGAAGCGGATCTTGACGCATCCATGGACAAGATTGAAACGATAAACTTTCATGAAGAGAAGGAAATCAAGGGGATTAAATTCTGGGCTTATCATGCTGGCCATGTGCTTGGGGCAGCTATGTTTATGATCGAGATAGCTGGAGTAAAGATATTGTACACTGGGGATTTCTCTCGGCAGGAAGATCGCCATTTGATGGCTGCTGAAGTTCCAAGTGTTCGACCAGATGTTTTGATTGTGGTGCGTTTGAATTATTTTTCTATTCTACTAATCCTACCGTTTCAGGAAAAAGACGGCTTTTTATTTGAGTAAAATCGTGTTGGTTATAATTTTGGTAGGAATCAACTTATGGAACTCACATTCATGAAAAACGAGAAGACAGAGAGACAAGATTCACATCGATCGTACATGATATTGTAAATAGAGGTGGAAGGTGCTTGATTCCAGTTTTCGCACTAGGACGAGCTCAGGAGCTACTTTTAATTTTGGGTAAGAGTTGTGACTGCGACATTATAATCCACTTTAGAACCCATTTTTGATTCTATTGTTTTCTAAATTCGAAATTGCTACGATTTACAGATGAATATTGGGCTCAGCACTCGGAACTTCATGATATTCCAATTTACTACGCATCATCACTGGCCAAGAAGTGCATGTCGGTCTATCAGACATACGTGAACTTTATGAACGAACGGATTCGGCGTCAAATTGCTGTCTCCAATCCTTTCGTGTTCAAACACATTTCCAATCTGAAATCCATCGACCACTTTGATGATGTTGGACCTTGTGTTGTGATGGCTTCTCCTGGAATGATGCAGTCAGGCTTATCGAGAGAACTTTTTGAAATGTGGTGTACCGATCCCAAGAACGGGGTCATTATCGCTGGTTACGTCGTGGAAGGCACCTTAGCCAAACAGATTCTTTCGGAGCCGGAAGAAGTAACCTTGTTATCTGGAGTGAAAGTCCCTCTCAAGATGTCGGTGGATTACATTTCCTTCTCAGCTCATACCGACTATGAACAAACGTCAGAATTCATTCGAACCTTGAGGCCTCCGCACATTGTTCTTGTACATGGAGAACAAAACGAAATGGGAAGATTGAAAGCTGCATTAATTCGTGAGTATGAAGCGGAAGGAAACAAAATCGATATTTACAACCCGAAAAATACACAAGCCGTGGAATTGAGATTCAGAGGGGAAAAGATGGCGAAAATTATGGGATCGCTTGCTGTGGAAAAGCCATCTAATGGAAAACGCATTAGCGGAATATTGGTCAAGAGGAATTTCAACTACCATATTGTCGCGCCTGAAGATTTATCAAGTACGAAAATTAAATTTTAAATACGTAGCTATAAAATTAAGAACATATTCTGTCGATCTTGCATTTCATTTAGTTATATTTTTAATCGATTTTGCTCCAATAGAATATACCGATTTAACAATGAGCGTTGTAACGCAACGGCAATCGATTTCCTTCAATGGTTCCTTTGATCTCCTGCATCATATGCTCGTTCAACTTGCCAAGGAAGTGGAAGTGTTGGAATCAAAAGCAAAGGATAAACGAGTTATTCGTGTTTTTGGAGTCATCGATGTAATTTATGAAAAGGGGTTAGTCACGGTGGAATGGGTGGCGTCCCCTATTAATGACATGTACGCTGATGCTGCACTTACATCAATCCTTCAAGCAGATTCTGTGGATGTTCATCCTAATGACTTCCCTCCAGCACCTGACACAGATATAGAGCACTTTAAGGTATTTACCTTTGAAAACATAATAAAATACTCTCAGTAAATGACTTGTCCGGTCCGGTGTATTTTTCTAAAGCCAATGAACGCGTAAATTTGTTTTTGTAGGAATGCGTGATAGGAACTTTGCAGGAGATGTTTGGGCGAGATTGCGTTCCGAAGGCATTTAAGGGGGACACCATTGCAGTAGTCGTTGATGGGAAAACAGCTAAAGTAGACTTCACGAACCTCGTAAGTTTAATTGGGGGCATAATGACATTATAATGATAAAATAAATATAACCATTTATATACCACTGAAGCATAACATGTTTATATTATAATTTCTCAATGTTCCTCCGTATTACAGGAAGTGACCTGCCCAGATGACGAATCCTTGCAGCAAGTCATTCAATCTGCTGTTACCCGATTACACAACACATTAACCCCTATCCAAGCAGAAACTTCGTAACTTGTAAAAAAAATTGAATTTGTTTGGTACATATTTTTATAAGCTGATATGGACTGACTGATTTGTGTAATATAATGTATTTATTTAAGTTTGTATCTTTGATTTACAAGATGAAAATAGAATATACTGTGTTTCCTCTTAGATAATAAACTTAATGTATGGACTGGACACACACTCCTATATCCAATGTCATGTTTTTTTAACCTAAACACGTTCAAGAATAAGGGCAATTCCTTGTCCGCCTCCAATACAAGCAGCTCCGACTGATAGATTAGCACCTCGTCGTCTACAAGATAGTTCATTATATAAATTAGATTAGAACCAAAAGAAAATTGTAGTGTCATATTTTTATTCTGTAGAAATATATTTAACTGCATACCGCATTTCATGGACAAGGTGACCTGTGATTCTTGCGCCAGATGCAGCCAAAGGATGTCCGAGAGCTGTTGCACCACCATTTACATTAAACTTACTCATATCTATTCCAAGTTCCTTCGCACATGCGAGTGCTTGGGCTGCAAATGCTTCGTTAATCTATTGCACAAATAAACAATTCAGTTAGAATAATTATTATAGCAGTTACGATAAGCCAAATCACAAAAGTAATTGAAATTAATTGAAAAAATGAAGTCCTGGAAAGGTCTAAACTCTGCATTTTACTTACTTCAACTAAATCCATATCCTTTAAAGTTTTCCCGGTAGCTTTGAAGGCAAGGTTCATTGCTGGAACAGGGCCTGATGTTTGAACATATAAAAAAATTTACTATTATAAATATTTAATTTTGTAATGCATTTCTACAAAGTAGAGTGTATTAATCTCTGCTTCTTCATACCAAATCCCATGATAGTTGGATCACAGCCGGCAATTCCGTAACCCACTAGCCTTGCAATGGGAGTCAAGTTATATTCTTTCAGGGCTGCCTCGCTTGCAACAATAATAGCCCCGGCACCATCACAAATTCCAGAGGCAGTTCCAGCCGTAACCACACCTCCCTTCTTAAACACAGGAGCTAGTTTTGCCAGACCTTCTAAGGTCGCTTGTGGTTTTGGATGTTCGTCCGTATCCATTACTACCTCCTTCCCCTTCACTTTTACGGGTATCGGCACAATTTCCTCCTTAAAGTACCCAGCATCATTAGCCTTTTTCCAGTTTTGTTGTGAAGTTAGCGCGAAGGCCTCTGCTTGATCACGAGTTATTTGATATTTTTCAGCGAGGAGCTCTGCTGTCATCCCCATTGGGATTTTGGCATACGCATCGGTTAATGATCCCCAAAGCGCATCTTCCAGCTAAAAAGTCATAAATATTTTTTTAAATATCTTCATAAGGTATATATCAAATCATATATTAATCATATTTACATCTTTATGAGAAATTTACCTTCAAGTCTACTCCTAACTTTGCTCCATATCTGACCCCTCGGAGAATATGAGGTGCCTGTGACATATTGTCAGTACCTCCGGCAAGGACCACCTTGGAATCGCCGATTGCAATTTCCTGTGCCGCAGTAACCACTGCTTGGAAGCCAGTACCGCAAAGTCTGTTGATAGTTAAAGCTGGTTTTTCTACGGGAATGCCGCATTTTAGCAAAACATGCCGGGCGATATATGGAGCGTCCGGGGCTGAAGACTATAGATATTTTATTGTGAAAAGCAACGTATGATTAGCATATACATACTTAAACTTATAAGATACTGAAAATAAAATTCAAAAACTTACACTTATAACATTTCCAATCACTGCAGAGTCAACAATTTTTGGGTCGACTTTCCCAGCAGCTAGAGCAGCCTTCGCCGCAATTTCTTGCAATTCGGTCGGCGACTTATTCGCAAGTTTACCGCTAAAATAGACAATAAAATATTGGAATTAGTTCGTGGGCAAAACCTACATAATTACCTACTCCAATAATATTTGTTCTGCTCACAGGTAAATAGGAAATCTTACCCCATTGCTCCGAACGGTGTTCGCTTCGCCGCAACAATAAATACTCCTGAAATTTTCAGGCGTAAAAAATTTAACTATCATTTTGAATTTTCACTTTCAAATCTCCACAATGAGTGCGTTTACCTCTTGTCATACACGCCATGATTGATGATTATTCCTTAGAACCAGGGACGGCAATTATTTCGGTTGCTTTTATTGTCTGGATAAACAAAAAAACATAATATTTGGATATTAATAGTTGATAGTAATTAGTAAATCAGTAACTCCAACCAACTCCAATATAGTGTACTATCACTATCTTTGATCTTGTAAATAAATGTTAAAAAATTTCTTGCATCTTGTAGCTGTTTATCTATTGATAGGTTTGCACTGCTGACTGCATTTAGCAGCACAACATAAATTACCGATGACAAAAATAAATTATATGACAGCAATCTTAGCTTCTTAATTTTATTTTTAATCGCCAAGTAGTATATTTTATTTAAATAAATTACGATAGCACTTGACTTACTTGTCACTTGTTGTTAGTTAGTTACACACACCTTGCTCCAAACGCTTTTGACCAAATCAAATGTCCTTTAGCTGGTCTCTGCGGGCAAACTTAACTTCTCGCACAACTTATTATGTAACACCAAGCTAAAGTAACTTTACTTGAAACTAAAAAAATACACCTATATTTTTATCAAGGTGTTTTACACTTTTTGGCTGTTTTGAGTGAGGGAGTCAGCCGGCTTTGACAGATGCTCCGCACCAATCCTATAAATATGTAAATGCACTTGAGTTTTATCAATAAGCTCAAACATCCAACCACTCAGATAGCCAACAAGTCAGATTATAGCCAAACCGGCTACAGTCTTGCATCCAATCAATTCAATACATAATACATACTCAACAAAAACCAACTGAACTTGTATGATGATGATTGATGATACAATTGACATTGATGAATGTAGAGCTTTCTCCCTGATATGAATGACTAGAACAGTTTTTTCTTATTCTTCTCCAATTTTATTATTATTATATTATTTTAATTATAAAATTATAGGACAGTAGAATTAAAAATAAGCTATGACAAACACTCCCCCAAGACTTACCAATCTGACGTGTTCTTCAAAAAAGCGTGTTCTTGGACTTTGGACTTGGACTAATATAAGCTCTCTGTCTCATCCTCATTCGGCTCGATCTATTCAAAGTTTTATGAAAAGTAAAAACACGGTGGTGGTAAAAGTAGAACCATATCGCGAGGCGAGGTATTTATCTTGCATCATGTCATGTCACAAAGCATTGCATACATATTCTCGAATTCATCCATTCCTTTCCATAATTCCACATCAAGAAGATTTCATTGATTATGGGAATGAACTTCGGACTTCTGGACTTTGTTCACACCTCTGCTCTGTGCATTCCAAATCCAGCTCGTCACAAGTCCAGCGTTTGCTCCAAAACGCAACTGCGAATCCGTGAATTTCATTCTGAGCCCGGAAACATTGCTTCATGAAAAGCCGAACTTCAAGAAATATGGAAGTAAAAGGTTTATTCCTTTTTTACTACCATATTAATGTATTTTTTTACTACAAGATAATTGGCACAAGCACGACAAATGACTGCAATAATGTGATGCGGCGAAGATCAAAGTTAAATCTAATCCAATCCAACGAGCAGTTTTAGGGAGTAGACTAGACGGATCAATAATGTGGTTTTCTTACGCTACCCCAGCATATGTAATACGGTTTTCTATAGTACTTCATGGCTTCCGCAAATTAAGTATTAAATAGTAATTTAGTTTAGTTTTACTATGATTTGATTGTCGGGACGTGATGTAAGAGGAAACCATACGTATATAAAACTGTAAGTTAAAAAAATCTCCCGTCATAAAAAAAATGGAGTTGTTTCTAATTTAATGAGAGCTCATTGCTCATGTCATAACTTTCTACGACATGAACTTTTGCCAGAATATTCATCAGTCTATTATTTTACACCCTAAAAATGCAACCTTCATTTGACTACAGTTAATTGCCAATCAATCAATGTTCACACCCCACCGACAGACCGGTTCAATTAAACTAAGACTACAATTAAATCCCGTGACGGATTATTAAAGGCAAACCTGTGCATTGTTTTCCTCCATCTTAAGCCTTCAATTCGAAGAAAAAGGCGGCCATGAATATTTTAAAGCTTTTGGGAAAGATTGGCTTATCATGCCACGACATCTTGATAACACTCTCTATACTGGAGACGGTACACAATAGTTTACGTCTTCAACTAGGAACCGAATTGTATAAAAAGTTCTAACTATATTATGTTTGAAAAGGTCTGATTTTTCGTATTCTTGACAGCTCTGGTGGGTCATGTACTCCTTTAACGATGGAGCTGACGCCCTGCTTCGCATGCAGCTGCCAGGAGAAGCAGCCTCGAAACAGCGTATGAAAAATTTCACGGGTAGAATTTTAAGCTAAGTCTTATTATCTGATAAAGCTGACGATTTTGATTTGATTTTGTTCCAGTATATCACCCGTTCATCATGGTCCAGAAATTAGTGGCGATAGTAAAATTAGTGCTTTCTTGCAGCCTAATCTGGTATGGGACTATTATCCGGGTAAGTCAGTCGTGTGCGTGCGTGGAGTAGCGACAAACTGGATCAGCGTTAGAAAGTTAGAAGCAGTAATTATAATTGAAAACATGTTTACAGGGAAAAGCTCGACCTATATTTGTGTATCTCCTGATGGGAATGCTTGTTGATGCAATCCTACTCCTTTCCTGGATTACCATCGCCATCGAGGAATCATGGCCCCTTACGCTTTCAAATATGTACGGGCTTCACTATATCATAATATTTGTGACATTTCGAGCAGGGATGTATTGCATGCTCCACCAAGTTTGCAATGAAATATTTTCAACTGGATATGGACAATCCGTGGTGGGGACTATGAATGGTGACACCGTAGTCGTAGGGCTTCCGGAGCGCGTAACAACGACAGTGAATTCTGGAAACAACTTGGCATTCATTGGGAAAGGAGTTCGAGCTATTTTGGAGTATTATCGAGATCATCCAGAGAAAGCGTTTTTGGTCTGCATATTTTGGGACTTGGTAATGTACCGCCATATCAATTCATTACGATTTAATGATTACTACAAATATCTGTAACTACTTTTACTTAGCTTGTAGTCTGTAAAAACTTATATTTTATCTTCTTTTTTTCGCATGATGCCCCGTCCCGACTAATTTGGTGCTGACTAGTTATGGAACCTGTCTATAGTAGTTTCGCAGGAGATACCGGAAGTACTTTTTAACATAATTTTCATTGGACACTTTGGTATGAAAGTCGTTACTTTTTCCAGATTATCGAAGTTATTGTTCATTCACTTCAATGTTAAAGCTAACAAAGTGGTTAACTATTTCTTAAAGGCTCGCTGTCTCTAGACCTACCCACGGAGAGTTTGCTATTCAGAGTATTTCGAATCTTCATTGTGCTGGGCGCAGTTTATGTAGTAAATAGGGTAAGTCCTTGCAATATAAATTGAAATATAGATAATTTACTGAATTACGAATGTGCTGAATCAAGTCGTTTTTTTTAAATATTACAGAAAGTTCTAACGTGGCTTAAATTCTGGAGTATTCTATACCTTTCATTGATGCTGCTAAATGCTGGATTTTTCTGTCTCATGGTGTCAATTATAGCGATGGACGAGACAACTACGGCAATTGTAATTTTGTGTACGGTATTCTTTGCTTCAATTGCAGCAAAAATACTTGTTCTGTTTACTTCTGCGAGGTTTTATTATTACCTTAGGAAGGAGAATTCTGGTTTCGTAAATCAAAACAATAATGAAAATGAGTAGAACATCAAAAATGATTGATTGTAAGTGTCTTACAGGTTTAATGTTTCAGTAAAAAAAATGACGGTTTAGAAAATCAGATTTACAACTTAATGTTTAAAAACGAGGAAAAAGTTCTATGTTGAAGTTAGTATATCACATTAGCTTATTGAATAGATTACAAACGACGTTTACGGGTTTTACAATTAAAAAATGGCCCTTAATTATCTGTAAGGTTGTACTTTCTGGACGGAAATTAACTAATTTCACAAAGTTAATTACGATGCATTTTAATTAACACATTTCCTTTTACTCCAACCTTGGTTTCTTTCCGACAACTTGATCAATTTCTGAACCTTCATTAGCCTTGGAACTATCGTTTCTCTTTCCTGAGATTCTCTTGGCGTGCTTGAGAGTTTCCGATTCAGCGTGTTTCCGGTAGGACTCAAAATTTTCAACGTACTCCTTTGAAATATCTGTCATTAGTGGGTCGGTCAGATTGGGCTCCGCAAGAAGCACTCTAATAGCGCTCAAGACCTGTCAACGACATAAAACATAAAATCACGTCTGAGCACTTTGCTGCGAAAAAAATTAAAATATATAATCATGTACGTATCAATGATGGTGGCGGGAGACGATAGTCAGTCGGTAGTGAATGTTAGGTGATTTTAGTTTCATTACTCACAATTGCAATGTTAAGAGTCACTGCCCAGTTTCCGGTTGGCTTTGGCTTTAGTGCTGAAAGGCAAATCCGTCCCGATGGATCAATGTTGGGATGATACACAGGCGTCAAGAATCTGACATTCGGGGGTGTGAATGGGCTGCAACAATAAATAATTCAATTAATTTATCATCACAATTTTCAGCAATTTGTCAAATGATGGCTATAAGAGCTGCGTTTCTACAACTGTCTAGATAGAAGAGGAGGCACTTACTATCGTTCGCTTAAAACGACTTCCAACTGGAAAATCCCATTTTCGTATGGAGATCCACTAGGTCCGTCCATCTCCACCATGATCACACCCGAATTTTCTTCTTTGGGCCAACAATGGATTCCTAAAAATGAAAAAAAAGAGAAGAAAGTTATCAGTAATTAATCTATTATCCGAAAATTGTAAATGAATTCGACCAAAAACCTCTTTATAGCTTTTATTTTGAAAAAGTTTGACCAACCTGGCACCGGGTTTTTGGACATCATCGCCATCTCAGCTTTCAGCCTTACTAACCGTTGAGAACTCATTTTTACAGTTAAAGGATGAACTTTATTATGAAAAACAAATATGACGTAGGATCAAATTAAAATACTCAGCAACTAAACACCTAAAACTACAGATCAGCCTTTTGACACTTGTGACTTGCACTGTTCTACAATCAATGATAAACTAATTGCAAAAACGGAAAACGCCAAAGAATTATTATCCAGAATGAGTTTTGTTCTGAAAGAAACAAGAAACAA
>JAQGAI010002059.1:0-13097 GCA_034696905.1 Lepidocyrtus violaceus
CTAAGGCCACCGTCTCGAATACAATTCGGATCCTTTTATGCAAGCTATGAATTACAAAAGAAAACACAGCATTTAAAAAAAAATCATCTCATTGAGCATAAAATAATTTCATTGAACATTCTCACCACATAAAACCTCTGCGTAAATAGGAATGCTGCTTATACTGATACTGATGATATGATGCATGCATTACCATTATACCGACCAGCAATACCAGGGGCTTTCTCCCTTTCTCTCAACTCATCCCATCAGACTCATAAACAACCGGGGAAAGCCACCTGAGACCTTTGTGGTAAAAGGCCGTCAGTGGAAGCTTTAGTGATTATTACCTGCTCTTCCCGGATGTTGGAGGAATGACTGGAGTACACATGCACAATACATATTACAACCTCTACTTCAAAGCATATTATGTAAGTTTTGTAGTGTAGGTAAGCAAAGGGCGCAAAAGGTAAATAAAAATCCCCAATATAGATAAGGAACAAGCCATAAAGATACCCGGGAAAGGGTCCCAGACTGAAACTTTAGCTTACAAGCCAAGCCAAACAACACCTTCCCTAATATTTCTGAACATGACAAGTGGGCAAAGGCGAGGAAGCTCTAGCTACCTACAACAGAAGCCATTTTTGCTTGCATCCTTCCTCCTTCTCCCCCACTTTCCATTTCTATCGCCACGCATTACTCTCCGCGGTTTGGTTTGGGAGCCAACATAATAGGACATTATTCATGCACATAAAATATCCACTTTTCCCTTTCTTCTTCTGCATTATGTATTTCTGCTGCTCCTTCCACTAAAAGAGCCTGGCCCTTTTGCTTCAAATGTACATGTGCCTACTTCTCTGTTTGTACGTGCAAAATTTTACTCCCTCTCTGCTTGCCAGCGATGATACATGATCCATTGCAGAAAATTTCCCAATGGTAAAAGTAAAACTTTCCCGAAAAACGGGGAGGGGATCCGTTACCACCATCCACATCATATCCTGCGAAAAAAATGTATTAAGAGAACAAACCGGAATCCAGACAAAATCCTGGAAATAAATGTATATTTCTTCCCAACCAACAGCAAAAAAAAAGAATTCTGCGGAAGATCACTGCATTTCCTTTGAAGGCATGCTGCGCTTCAACCAAGTAACCAACCAGCCCGATAGTAGTAACCAATGAACCAAGCCATGCCAAGCCACATTCCTTATTCCCCACAACAAACAAGGCGCATCCCGAAATGTTCACGATAAATATGGCACAAAACCAACCCAAAACCCACAGAGCAAAGAAAGGATTTAATTCATCTTCCAACCAATTCCTCCACTCCAAAAAAAACAAGGAAACCCTTTGAATCATTAGATCATTTCCATCCTCATTTCCTAAAACGTAGAAAATGAAGAGCACAAGTTTGTGAAGAGACATATATTTTATGTTCATGATGTATTCTTGTTTTGGAGGAAAAAGACCAGTTGGAAAAGGAGAGTGAATGGAAGTCATTGCCGATGATGCCTCCACCACCACACCAACCACCACTACAAAACGCTCTTGATCATGATCATCATCATTAACATTCCCTTTCCCCATGCCAAATAGACTGGCTGTTTCGGTTCTGTTCTTACTCCAAACCATTCGATACCTCTGATAATATTCCTAGTACTTGGAGGGACTGCTACTGCAGGGCTACATTCCATCCAGTTTTGTTGGCACCCGAAGACCAGACCAAACCAAACTTTCGACTTCCCAACTCACCAAAGGCACTTGACACATAGACAGGCGGAGGTTGGGGAAATCGGATCTCATCAAAATTTGAAGGAAGACTCTTAAAACCTTTTACTCATTCCTCTTTTCCTCTCTCTTTATGTATCTTTGACTTGAGTGAGCAGTGGAAATCCAGTGGATTCATAAAAAGCATCGGCATTTCTCGTCATCCTCCTCTTCATCATAATAATATCTATATCTCAACTGTAGGCTATTTTCTCTCTTGTCCCATCTGGATTCATGCGATTTTCCCATTCCTTCTCTCTATCTTTGGGAATGAATGTATCTAACTATTTTGCTGTCTTTTGAGCCTATGACTATGACTATTTCATCTTATTATCAATAATGCAAATCCCCCACCACATTATACAGTTTTGCCTGTGGTAAGTACTGCATCATCCACTTATGAACAAAGCAGGCACATTCACATTCCTCCTCCTCTTCCCACTCTCTCTCTCAAGCTGTTTTAATATTCCGATCCACAAATAGAAAATTTGTTACGAGTTGAGTTAGTTGGTTTAATAGGAACAGGAAAGGGAACATCGGATGTCGTGGTCGTGGTAGCAGCTCTCCTGTCTTTCCTTTCGGGTCGCTCTTTGGTTTTCCCGTGTGGATATTGAATTTGGATGATAAACTGCCTATGCCTATGCGTAGCAGCCCTGGAAGGAATGAAAAAGGAAAGTCTTTCCACTACTTTCTCTTATGATCATCGTCATCATCAAAGATGGAGGAGGACGAGAGAAAAAATGACAACCCAATGATGATTTCAGAAAATTGGTTGGTTGGTTGGAAGGAGGACATCAAATCATACATAATCATCTCATCATCATATTAGCGGAATGGGCCACTGAATAGTGAATAGATTGAATAGGCAAGCCCTCATGAATATGAATAGTTAAACAGTGAATCGCCCAAAGTCATCATGATTACGGCATCACATAACAGGATCCTAATGCGAGTCGCCCATCCGGAAGGAAATATTCAGCAAAATTCCAGCAGCCAGCCGGGTTGAAATGGAATTGACGATCAAATGGAAATAGAGTGGAGGAGACCTTCCAGAGTAGTGATCATCATAATCATATCATATACGAATGGGATATAAGAGTTTAATGTGTGGTGTCTTATCCTCATCCCCGGGAAAACCAGAGGGGAAAGCAATGAAATGGAATGAAATAAATGGAAATAGAGTCAGGAGGATGATGATCCAGTCAGGAGAATATTATTAAAATTGCACTTGATTTTGATGCACACATTCCACTAGTCATTCAAGATCATCGCCATCGCCCTCCAGATCAAATAGAGAAAGATTGCCAAACCACGGACATAAAACGATTTAGCTAAAAAAAAAAACAAGGAAGAAGGGGGCAGTTGGTCCACTTCCTTTTAATCCATGACAAGGAGGGGAAAAGGAATTTAGGTCAGTTTTGGAATGGAATAAGCCTACCCAAAACTGTTCCTCTTCTTCCCATGATCATATGATAATGATACAATCTGGATTCCTCCATCCCTCCCACCCCACAATTTTTTCTTCTGGCAAACAAGCACATGTACTTTTGCTTTTCCTCCCAAAATTTTACAACATCTGACATTCCTCGGAATGCTTAATGCTCCCCACCACCAGCAGCATTCCAAAATATCCGTAAGAAGAGAGAAAAAATCTTCCTCTTTGATTTTGACTCTCTCGTCTAGGGATTTTGGCTTGCCAGTCTACAAAAGACCACAGCTACATTTTTTTTTGGACGAGGAGATGAGATGATGATGTAGTTGCTGATAAAACATCCGTTCAACTTTCTCCGCTGCTGCTCATGAGACGGTTCATTCTCTCAGGATGATGGGTTGTAATGGCTGAGGAGGAGTGATCCCCCATCAGAGTCTCATCCAAAAAAAGATAATGCTGATGATGGTGAGCATCATCATCATCAACCTCATCATCATCCCATGATTTTCTCCCACACTCAACCGCCTTCCTCCTCCTCCGCTCTGTCTTGTCTCTAGCATCTTGTGGGAAAACCGAAGAAGAAAAAATCCCATTTCATTCCTTTTTTTGGGGTATGAATTGCAAAAAAAAACCTCAACCAAGAGATTTCTTTTTTGGCTTGCTGGGCTCGGGCTGCCACCTTAACTATCCGTTTACGTCTTTCACTCTCTGATGTTCTGCATGATAATATGATGATGATGGAAAGTTCTCTCCTCTCCTTGTCTACCGTATCATTTCACATTTTTAAGAAGAAGAAGGAAAAACAACCTTCAGCCTTTCAACTCCAATTTTGTATTCAGGGAGAAAAGAAAACCAACAAGCAATATTTTTCTTTTAGCTAAAATGTAGGAGAAAAACGTGAGCGTTCTGATCTGAATAACGCTTTAGCATAAACTCTCAACTTACTTAACTCATGTACAATGTCTGTATCGTTTTTTTTGAAGGCGGAGAAGAGGCCAAACCTTATTTACTATTCAAAAAGGGAAAGCCACGACTGACAAGTTCCCTTCGTCATGCCATTTTGGGTAGTAGTGTACTGCTGCTGCTGCTGATCCTGTGGTGGTGTTGCTTTGTTGCTTCCCTTCTTTCACCGGAACCTATTTCTACTTGCCATTACCGTTCTCCCACCACCACCACCATCATCATCCTCACTTCTTCTTCTTTGAAAGAGGAGAAAACAATTTTTTCTTCTCTGGGAGAAAGTACGTCTAAGAAACGGATAATGCTTTACGCTATTGGTTCACTTTCTCTTTTTCTTCTCCCACAATACGATCAAAACAGGAAGAAAGAAAGTCTATAAAGTACCTTGTGCCTATCTATCTCAAGCTGAAACGTAGTCGTAGGTGGAGAGAGTTTTGGCTTTGGCCCTTTTCTTCTCTTTCTTTTGGCCAACAAGTCTTGGGAGGAAAATATATTTGCCTTCCAAGTTCTAGAACTCGCCCAAGAAAGGCTCCCATACCAAAAGCGTAACTCTCCACACCATCATCATCATATTCCTCTTTTCCCCCAGTTTCACTTGACTTTCTTCTTCTTCAAAGACTCCACACTTGTTTCCCAAGAAGAAGAAGAAGTCTTTGGCTCTCTAAACTCTTCCCTGCGTGAGAAATGTCTGACCTACTATTTCTCTATTGCTGCCAAAGGAGACTTGAGTTGACTTTAAAAAAACCAGTCATAAGGGTCTTCCCATCCCCATCATCATCATGTCAGAGGAGAAAAAAAGGGTTACTCCACCTCATATACTTTTTCCTTAGCCGGTTAAACCTTAGATCCCTTTTATCTTTATCAGCTCACAAATAAATCATTCATATCACATCATTTCCTCTTTCGCTTTCTTTGCTTCCTCCATACAGTCCATACAGTCCATATAACGCACAGGGTTCCCTCACAGTCAGTTAGTTAGTCACGTAACTTAGGTTTAGGTAGGTTGTTTTTACTAGCCAGCTAGCTTCCCATCATCTTATCCCAACAAAACTCCCACGAAATAAATCAATATTTTTTCTCTCGTGGCTTTGGTTTAAAAAATATAAAAGTCTCCAGCAAAATAAAAATTGAAATCAGTTGAGAGTTGAGTGCTCAGCTTGAATAAAAATCAAAAGGTTATTTATTTATTGTACATATACAGGAGTCGGGGACACAAGTCAACTGACTAGTCTGGGGATATCGACAGGCAGGCATAAATAAATGCTTCAAAACGCTTCATCATGAGAAGGGTCTTTGGATGCAGCCTTTATACCTACCTCAAAGATTCTATTCAATCCAAACCCTTTTTCTTGTGATTTTTGATTTTCTCAGGAAGGAAAACAAAACACTCTAGAATGGAATAATATTTAGGGCAACGACAACATTGACAAAAGTAAAGACAAAAGCTTGTTTTGTTTTCCTCCTGTAAAGCTCGTATCTTTTCCCATCTTATTTACTTTCACAAAGGGAGCCCTCTCCTACTTTCTTTCTTGAATGCTAAACCTAACCTAAGCATAAGCATAATCCCTAAAGATGAACCCAAAATCCAGGAAGGAAGAAGGATCAACCATCAAGAGTTAGTAGGTCAATAAAGGATTGCTCTATGCCATGCTGCTCTGCTATATTATTCTACGAGTATGAGGATTAAGTAGAATGAAACTAGTTTCGCGAGAGAACCTCTGCAGCAACAACACCGACTAAATTGAATTTTCATCGTGTCTTTCTCCGTCCCTCCTCCCAGAATAAACGACTGTGCTATGTGATATTCTCCATACTCCCTCTATGATAATGATGATCATGATCACAATTAACATTATCAGGGACCTTCTTCACGGCCCCTCCAATCTACCTAAGCCCTTTTAGGTATTAGCCAGAGAAAGACAATATGGCTAGGCTACTTTCAAGTGGGAAATATACTAGGATCCTTCCCACCCGTGGAGAAAGTACTACATTGCTAAATGAAATAATTAAAAATATCACTGATGAAAAGAAAGGAGCAGCCATTGATATTTAATATCTAGAAAATTGCAAAGAAAGGAAGCAAAGATTTAGTTTAGGGATTTTTCGCGTCCAATGAATTAAGAATGGAGGGGATGAGTAAAACGTCATTACAACTCAAGTGTGGATGTTGGAAAGGCCCTGCAAAGAAAGGTACATTCACGGCGTTAGGTCACTTGCAAATGCGTTTCAGAAGCCTACGACTAATTATTTGATGGATAAACCGAACAAGTTTTTAAGAAAAGAAAGGAGGAGTCTATTAATAATCCAATTTTATATTCTAGGCCACTACCTTGAAAATGCCTAGGTTTTAGAATGGTCTGGGAGTGAAACTAGTTAATGGGATATCCTCCCGCTTTTAGCTAATACAAGCTCCTACGGACATGGATTTGCATGTTAATAGGGAACACTGCAGGTAAAAAAGCTCCACTCAATTTTTTTGTTAGTTTTTTTTTGCAAACAAAAATAAATTGGGAAAGACAAGCAAAAAAATTGAAAGTTAAGCAAGGTTAGGTATGTAGCCTACTTATAAAAACACTATTTTCAAGGAGAAAAATAAAGTGATTCGTTTCGTGTGAAGTCGGTCGGGAGTTTGGCTTACCTTGCATAGAAAATGTAGGCACATTTGATATTATGCGGGTATGTTGCAGGATAGTGAGGTGAGAAGAAGCGACCCTCTTCCGTAACCGTCCTGTTTGAGCTGGATGAGCTGCTGCTGCTGCCGATGAATTGATAATCACATTTTGTCCCAGTCATTAGTCTTCCTGTTGACTCGAATTGGCCTATTTAGGGGGAAAATGAGGAAGGACATTTATTACAAATGGAAACAAACACGTTATCATCATCATCTTCATGGCCTACTCATGTTTCCGATGCGCTAACGGATAAAGATCTAGGTATATATGGTTATGATCTGATGGCGTGAACAGAGAGAGTCAGTCAGTCTTGGAAGGTGCGTTTTCGCTACTCGTCCGTTAGAATTACTTTCCTTTACTGCAATATGTAAGGTTCTGTCAGTAAACTTACCTAATTAATTTTTACTTGCGTTTTTTATGTGAAATGTGGTTCTTTTCGCCCTCCAATTGACAAATAAACAATCTGCTGACTTTGCCAAACCAAAATCGTTTGCATTACTTTACGCAACTCAACTAAACCAACCGGACACACACTGTCTAATTTAATCTTTTAATAGGAATTCGCGTCCACCCACTAGTGAAGTGAATGGTATTCCCATAATTTTATCCATGAAGTCAAAGTAAGAACTTTAATGGCGCAGTATATGAAAGCGGCTTACACTAACAATTATCAATTAAGACTAACCCTACATCAAGTCCCTTCACAGGTCAGTGTATTTTTTGGCCGTAAGAATATTAGAGACAAATCTACCATTCTAGCTTTATCTAAGTAAGAATTTTTTATGTACCTACTAAACAATGGATTCTATGAATGAGCTACCATCATTAGGTCATTATCATTAGCACAAAATTACAAAATGCTGCTCCTTCCATAGGGCAAATGCCCATTTATTTGTATGGACTTACTGAGTAAAGTAGTTTTAGTTAAAAAAAACAAATATTATTTTTCATTTGTTTTTTTTTCAAACAAAACCCTTTAATGGGTGAAGTGAAAGTATTGTAGACAACAAATTGGGAAATTAACAGAAACGAAAATACATCCTGACATTCTTTCCTTCCCGACTTGTTTAGTTTCTCCTCCTTTTCAAACCTGTTTTAGAGAGGACGAAGAAGAAAGGAGATTAAGCTCGCTGCTTTATACTGAAATACGGAAATAATGAGCACCCACCCCCTAAAAAAGGGCATTGAATGAGTTGGGGAACGACTGCTGCTAATGGCAGGACACACTCTTCGTGTCATTCTCCTTTAGCCGGGGAAAATGATGTCGTTATGTAGAATCTAGAAAATGCTCCCACACAACAACAATGCCATACCAAACAGCTGAAAGATATGAAAGCTGGAACTAGCATAGTTAGAGCAAAGAAAACAAACGCACAGTTTTAGTCCCTAAACTTCAGTATCATGCCCATTTACGGCTTTTGTAATGTTTCGGTAGCGTAATTTCCGTCTATATCTGAAACAGGCTGGGTTTAAATGACACTGGTTATGGCATATGTAATAAAATATCAACCGACTAATGTGCACTTTCTTTGTATGACATTTGACATTCTAACGTTCTGTTATCATCACATTCATGACATGCCATGTGCCACACACAACACACTACCCAAGAGCTACATAACTAAACCAACCCGAACCATACTTCGGCGGATGATGATCATAAGTTCATTGATAAAAAATGATGTGGCAACACAAACGAGATAGGCATTTATTGTGTGAAATCATTATTGCTTTCACCATTCATAATTATGTCAGGTCATCAGTATATTGGTAATGTGGGTACACCAAAGCCTCGTTTTTTTAACGTTCATTCAAAATTGATGACTAAATCTAAATTTTTATTTTTATTAAGTACGTCAAAATCAAATGTTTGGCTAGACCGATTTGACAAGATGTACTTGATCTCCAGTTGAAAACCGAACTTGACAAAAAAAGTAAGGAAAAGGGGTTGGATGCGTTTTTTTTACTTTTGCTTTTTTACCACCATCAGCAAGAAATCAGCTTTAAATTACAGAGACCTGCTAAAAACATGTAAACACCCTCTTTCCTCTCCTATTTGTATCCCATAACAAGCAATAACTTTGACCTAGCCGAGGAAGAAGAAAGTGAAAACTGAAAATAAACCCCCGACGAGTACAAACACGTAATGCAATCCCTTTTCCCGACTCTTCTGATGTCAAAGTGTGTTTTATTGATGTAACAAGCCTACCTACATGCTAACTTTCTCTTTATAGTGAAGTCTCACTTCTCCGAAGCTCTCTTTCAACGAAAATGGAAAACTTTTTATATTGATTTCCTTTTAGAGGAACTGGCCACAAGTCAACCAAACACGGGAATAAACCTGAAATCATCTTTATTCCAAAGTACACTGAAAAGGACGAGAGAGAAAGTGAATAGGGAAACTTTTTTTTTCACTTTTACCTATTTCAGCTTAAACCCAACCGCAAACGTAATATACGTTCTATACACTTACCAATCCAGTTTTTTCTTCACTTTATCCTCCCGATATTATATCCAGAGTTATCCTACATTAATAGACACAACGGGAAAGGATTTTTATTTTATTTGGACAGCAAAGCCAGCGCATCGTAGAAGCAACGCTTGAATAGTTATAAGTTGAGATGCTCTCTACGGATCATGAAAGTTTGAAGAAAAAAACTTTAGTAACAAGTAGGAAATGTGATGACGAAGACAAAAAAAATGTTTCAATTCACCTAGCCAATGTCACAGTCATAAAAAGGTAATCTTTAGATTTTTCAGTGCCATTCGAAGAAAATGAAATGTTTCACTTTGACAAAATGCCGAGATTCGTCTAGTACTCAACTTAATACTGGTCATGCAAGTTTTTTTCATTCCTATTCAAAATCAATGGCCATGTATGCAATTTCAAGCGGGTACCCCCCATAACGTCTAAGATAATTTATCCAATGTTTAAACCACTAATGTTTAAAATGACAAAAGGTCGAAACATCTAACATCCGAAAACATCTAATAGGTGGTTACATCTAAGGTTTCAAAACATCTAAAAGGTGAATATGTCTAAGATTTTAAAACATCTAATAGGTGAAAACATCTAAAGTTATAAAATCTCTTAGAGATGAATATATCTAAAACTGACTGGTGTCTGCTCAATATAAATAACAAGTCACAGTCGGTGAGGACAATGTCAGCAGTTTTTCCTATGAGTTTTAGATATGATCTTCTGATAGAAAGACTAGAGGTAAATATGGAATTTCTTGAGGAACATTGCGAATAATTGATTCATTTATTCGCCACATTCATTCATTCCTGACATCCCTCTCATTTGTTAAACAATAAAAAATGTATAAAACATACATGATAACTGCTATGATATTCACTACGGCACACCACTCAAGCCCCAATTACATTAGTCACATGTACTTATTATTATTAAATATACTCATCTGATGTGAATATATTGTGTGAACTACCAACAGTACTCACATTCTTTCAAAATATTTCTTTCCAGTACCTACTTATTATTTCTACTGTAACATTCTTGTCCAGTACGTAGCTTAAAAGAGTTAATGTGGATTAATTTGAAAACTAACATACCACCTTGTTTTGGGATGCCAAGAAATTGAGGTTTTCAGTATTTCAAGATTTAAATTTCTTATTCTCAAACAACTTTAGGTGGGACATAAAAAACGGAAGAGAAGTCAACACAAAAACTAATTAACATTATTATCACCTTTTAGATGTTTTGAAACATTAGACATATTCACCTTTTAGATGTTTGAAACATTAGACATATTCACCTCTTAGATGTTTTAAAATCGTAGATGTTATTACCTATTAGATGTTTTGAAACCTTAGATGTTTTGTTCCTTAGGTTTGAGGTTTTGACCTTAGATATTATGCCTTAGGTGTTCTGGCCCACACTCATATTTCCTAGGAAGACTTACAACTCTAAATATGTAAATAGATATGTACTTAGTATTAATTAATTAATTTAGTACTTTATTTTAAGCATCAACATATGTAACACGCAAATAAATTTTATTATCCGAAATAAAAATTTGTGTAGCTAGCTAATGGAATGTCACGGCGAAAAATATAAATTAACTGAAGTCAAAACACCAAAAAATTCATCACAAAACTTTAGCTTAAATTGAACTTATTTCAAATTTTATTCGACATATTTCATTAGTTTCGTCATTGTAAACGACATAATTCAGCCAATATCCAATTTGCACCCGGCAATGCACCATGCAAAAATTTATACGTACAACTATAAAAGTATTAATTTAGTAAATAGTAACCTATTGAAAGTGACTGCGACAACTTCACCGTTCTTCAACTTTTGACATAAATCTTCAATTTCACTTTTAACTTCCCCTCCCATCACTTAATTTAGGTGTAATTTTCAACTCATTCAGTCGCTTCTTCTTGTTGCGCATTCTCCCTAAGGAAAGCCTGAGTATCCTCCCGGAGATCCGCATAGCCATAGCTCCTTCAGCGATTTTTTGCTCATACACTTCCCGAGTGAATGTTCGAACTGCCCCGTCAAAATCATCTATGGTCAGGGAAAGCACCCTCAGCTTTGGAAGAATTTTGACCTGTGCAGAGTGCCGGTCTGAATCTGAAACATTCCATGCAGTTGCTAGAGCTGCAAGTTTTGAAGGTGACTGACGTTTTGTTTGTAAAGCAGCGAAGCGGAAAACCATCATACCGAAGGGGAAAGATTTCGTAGAGTCACGTTTCACGTTCCACACGATGAGAACGTGTTTCAACTTTTGGTATTGGTATTAGGACAGGATCTCACACAGTAGTGCTTAGGACATTGAGATTTTAATGCGGGTATGTCTTCAGTTGTCCTTTAAGTAGGGTTACAAGACAATTGTGGGATTGTCTCGCATTTAAGGAATTCTTATACATTGATAGGTTGTAGGTATTGCATCATTTTATTGAAAAAGTGAACCCTGCAATACCTACTAATGTAGTTGTCCCGCACTCGTCCCCAAAGCTATTTTCAGAATTTTCAGGTAACCATACCTTTAAGACAAACTACCCTGAACAAAATTCATAGCAGCGGCAGGCAGGTAGTAGTGCAGTGCTCATTGTCAGTCAGTGTTTAATGATGTTGGTTTTGTGGAGGGAAAAAACTGTCTTACTTGAGCAGAAAAATCAGAAGAAACTCAACTGTTAAACTTTGTCAGGAACATGAACATAAGTAATTCAACAGTGAACTTTTGTTTAAATTTGCTATTTTAAAAGACTCGTACTAAATCAACCTTTGTTTGGTAATTTACAATTACAATTCGCACCATAATTTTTACTTCCGATCTGATAACCAAAACGCTCCGAATAATTCAAACTGTTAAAAAATAACAGTCTAGTCCAATCACATTTACGGAGAAATATGACCCTGAAAGACGTGACTTTGCGATGCATGTCGGCCAAACCCCGCTTGAAAACTTCCTGGAATGGTGTGACAATCCGGATAACCAGTTCACCACAAAGCCCTATCGTTTCCTCAAGTTTGTGGGGTGCAATTTTTTAAGAAATCTGGAGCAATCTCAACAACTATGGGACTCCGTGGGAAGCAACCTGACAACGCTCCATCTTAGGAACTGTAAATTCTCCAGCGTTGCGGAGTTACGGAAAATTATTTTTGCAGCATGTCCAAGCCTCCAAACACTAAATATAGAATTAGAATGGGGAGCGGATTGTTTTTCCGGTAGAATGACGGCACCATTGGAGTTGGAATTTAGGAAGCCGCCTTGTGAAATCAATGTTCATATGAAAACCCTCGAAATTACGTGGAGGTTAAATGAGCCATTTCCAATATCCTGGCTGGAATTATTTACTCATTTCCCATCGCTGACTTCCTTCTCAGGCTATAAATTCGATAAAACAGAGGAGTCAACGGAGTTTGAACGTATGGGGGACGCCATACGAGCTGTTCGAAAGCGGGATCCGAAGGCGTTGCCCTTTACCAGTTTCTATTTTGATGGTCCGCTGGAAATTTCACCCCGTCCAAATTCATTGCATTACCCCGCGCATCTAAAGAAAATAGAAATTGTGCAGGAGCATCACCTCCCAATCGAATCCTTCATCATTCAATTCCATTCAGAGATGGACGAAGGTCGTGTAAAAACAGTTTTGGAATCCCACAGCGAAACGGTGTGGAATATCGACGTTATCGTAGACGGAGATCCGTCTGATTTAGAGCTACTTCTGCGCTTCCCGTCCCAATAAACATTCATGAAGGTTTGGTATCACCGGCTACGCAAATAAAATTAAATTTTGGTAGAAAAAAAGCTGCA
>JAQGAI010002060.1:0-13096 GCA_034696905.1 Lepidocyrtus violaceus
AGACTCCGTCTCGGCTTTTCCACCCTGTATTTAAGTTTGCGTTGCGTTGCATTGCATTGGTCCTACAACTACAACCCAGCAAAAGGGAAAATCAAATGAAAACGGGAGAATGTAGTCACGTTACGTAAGAATCATGTTGAAGAAGAAAGTGAAACAGCTCCGGCTAAGACTAGGATTGTATGGCATGAACGGACGGTGAATCTAGAAAATGATACTCGTCGCGGTACATCCTTTTAACGCTACTTCCATCTAGAAGTAACAGCACAGATGATGATACAGATGCAAGGATGAATGCACTAAACAACCCCAGCATAGGATCGACAATCGGCATCATCCTTTTTCAGTGCCCACATGTGTCCATCCAGCCAGTCGCAGAAATAAACGGCATATGATTTCTTCATGAAACTAGTGTGAAACTGTAAGGAATATGATGATGATGATGATGATGATGATGATGATGATGAGGGGTGAGAAAGAGGCTCTCGGAAGACTGGATTTCTCTCATCAACGAGAGAATATAATGAAGGAAAATGTGAGCAGATGCTAGGCCAAAATTCCATGGTAACCCATGATTTTTGTCTCTCTGTTCAATTCATTTGGCTACGCTCATGCAATGACGGGAAAGGGTTTTTTCATACGCTTGCTTGCTGCTTTCTTCATTACTACGTGAGAGAAGAGGAGCTGTGCTGAAATAATTTTCATGAACACTATTTACGACTGGATCGAGGAGATGGAGATGATGGAACGGCTTCCGAAAATTGGCATTATAGCTATCTGCATAAAACTTTCATCTTCTGTTTGGTGTAGTAAATCATGTCATGAGTGATTTTTCTGAGGGAGTTTGAATGGAATGATTTTTGTCCAAACAAGCAAATATATTCGGATGAGAAGGGAGAGAGGATAAACAATTTTAAGCTACTTTTTTACTGGAACTAATTAACTATTTCCTATTTTGTATAATTTAGTTTTTCTTCCTATTATTGATGCTTGCTTGCCATTTTAAAATAGTCTTTTAGCCCGTTTGAATAAAATTGGGCGATGATGGCTCATGTAAAAGTTTCGGTCATTTTGTATTTTGCGCACTCTGTGTAAGTAAGTGTCTGTTGATTTGCTGCTCATCCCATATTTTCCTTTAATCTTGGATCACCGGCTGTTCCCCGACATTGTCATCGTCATTTCACCCCTTTACCAAACCGTAAGGATCATTGTTTCGCACTAAAAAATTGCTTTTACTGTTGTGCATTTACTACGTTCGATTTTAATGTAAATCCATCTCATCCTCCTGTCATTCCTTTGCTGGTTTTGCCCTCTCTTATTGTCAGTAAGCAATTTTTTTGCCAAAGAAAACTAACTCTAACATCAGAGGACTGTATTACCATCCCATAAAAAATCCAGGTAATAAGAGAAAAGGATAAAAGAAAACATGTTGGTAATTTGGCTTTTTGGTCATGAACTTACTTAAATGTTTTATAGAAAAGAAGAAGAAGAAAAAAACTTGAATGGTTAGTTGACTTCTTCTACTTGCTTGCCCTCCTCACATAAGTAAAATAACATAACTGATGATTGTCAGTTTGGACCTCTGTTCTGAATGGCAAAATACCTACTCCTCCATCCAACCAACCAACCCTTCTACAGTATATCAAGTAGTCTTTCTTTTAAAAAAACCTGCATTTTATCTCAAAACAAAGTTCTGTACCTAACTAGGGATGGATGATGATGATGATGAAGATGCCTACATTGAGCACATGCGTTCATATCATCATCATGCAAGGATTGGTGATGGTGTGTTAAAGATTGCTGGTTTAACGTGAGAGCAACTTGTAAGAAAAAAAGATGTTTTTAGGAGAAGCAGCATAAACGACGAGATGTGAATGGAAGATCCCTCTCTTGAGTTGTTCCATCAACATCAAAGCATCTAGATCTCATTGAATTCAGATTGGATCTCTGTAACAACTACATACATTTTCCTTCGCGTCTCCATCCAACCCAAGCATTTTTCGATTGTGACTATGAAAAAATATTGAATGAACTCAAACTGATTGATCAGCATATCATTTAATCAGCACGCTTTTAAAATATGCATAATATACTTTAGATTTCCTTTAATAATATTAGAAGACTATCCGAATAAAACTAAATATATGAATGATAGCATCAAAGCAGCCAAACAAAAACTTTTTCTATCATCCGATGCAGTGGAATAGGACGATTCTATCTAATAATCCCTCATACGCACGGCATAAGGCAGTGAAGAGCAAGTGAGTCCTGTTTGTGAAGGGATCCATTTTTTTAATACAAGTGGTTGGTTGCACAATAAAAATACACACAAAATATTTCTCTACCCTACTTACTTCCATTGGAAGGGAAAGTTGCGAAATATAACAAGCAACGCAAGGAGACTTGTCCCAACATAAAAAACAATATCAACAATATCGGCTTGTTTCCCAAATGTTGCCATCATCATATCAGTCAGCCTCCTCGTGATTCTCATTCTCCTCCGATTGTTCCGTACTCATCTTGATCATCTCTGCTGCTTCTCATCATCTTGATGCTCCAGCACAACTAATAAAAGTGGTCGTCGTCGCCGTCGACGTGGACCAACTTCCTAGTTCCAGTTCCAGTCCCCCCCTTCCTCTTTCCTTTCATTGTTGCCCACTAAGCAACAGTGGGGAGTTGCTCCTGTTTTTAGGGAAACTAGTAAAAGGACTCTGAAATGAAATGAAGTTTGCTTTTCAACCATCATCATCATGTCAATGGACATGAATGCGTCAATACGCTACGCACTCTTTTGCTGGGCTTCCTCGTCCTCCCAAATTGTATTATTATTTCCAATATCCCACACCGCTTCAGTTGATTAGAATGAACGAAGCCACTCACTCATATCATCATATGAGGATGCTGATGAAGAAGACGATGGGAAACCTAAAAACGAATTCAATAGCGGTTATAATGGTTTATATTATATTTATATTGGGATAACAACTTTTAGCGAAATATAATAATAATCATCATCATCCTCATCCTCATAATAAGTAACACAATCCATGTATTATATTTTTGGACAGGGGAAATAATCTTCAGTTTCTCCATTATTTCCGTAGGCCCCTCCGATCCTTTTTCCTTTGTTCCATTCCATACTGCACCAGCAGAGAGCAGAACAGGGACAAGCACACAGCATCAGCATCAGCACATACACACGTCATATAAGTCTAGCAAAAAAAAAATGAATGAAAATGGATGAAGGATCCCTGTATGTGTGTGTGTTGTTTATTGGTGCGGCTCGGTTTAGTTGCAAACAGTTAGTCCTTCTATTATTTTTTTTTGCTGACTGACTGACTGATTATGAGTTTGTGAGAGCTGCTCTTATATACTCCCTGCCATCATTTTTTTTTGAAGATGAAGTATAAAGTTTCCCTTTGATAAGGATCGGAGGAGAGCAGGAACCCCAGAGCAAAATGGGAAATAAAGAGAATCATTACAGTTTTAGAGCTCTCTCTTTCCATCCATTTCATTGAAATCGTTTTCCCAATTTTTCCATCATTAATTTTCACCCCACTTCTTAGCGTCCGTCCCTAATAATATGTCAAACAAAATTTGTTCAAAATGGATTAAGCCTTTTTAATATGTATATGCTTTGCTAGATGTCCGAAAGTGGAATCGGAGAAGAGGATTGCGAGGATGGCGATAGAAATCAGATTGATTAATTAATTTGCGTTGATGCTTTTGATTGCTAAATTTGATTTTTTAAGCCATTATCAAATTATCGGTTTCTTCAATTTTGCTTAGGCTCTTCTCTTTCTCTCATCGCTAATCGTAAAGGCTCATTCAAATCCAAAGACATTCAAATTCATTCATTGAAAGACTGAACATATGCTTGATCTTAATACCTTACAAAAAACCAACTGAAAGACATCAACGTGTCGTGCTATCTAAACAGAAACCGTGCAAAGATCGGCCTCCAGCTTTGCAGAAATGTATAATTTAAATAGCTTCACCTCGGCCAACTAATACATATAGCATAACATAACCAAAGCAAGCATACTCATCATTATAGTTATATAACACTGATACTAATAACAATGCAAAGTGTTAGCAAAATTTTAATGCAAGCAAATGGACGTTTACCTACCGAAAAAATGCTCTTGTTTTATCTCTTCTTCTTCTCCCCCTCTCTCCCTTATGGATGATATGATGTAGAAAACATGTTCCTCCACTTTTTCTTTTCGCCAAAAAGTAGAAAAATGCAAACATTGTTGAGCAATAATAATGAGCAATAAAAACAACGTTCTTGTCTTGGGGAAGCTTTATGTGCTGTGCCCCCTATTGAATTACGATGTCCAGTTGGTGGTCCAGCTTAGGATAATTTAGGTATGTACATATTGACCGTAAAACGGATTATTGAATTGCAAAGCTATTACGCAACATGGGGGCAAAACAACGTATAAGCAATAAATATTATTCATTGTTGAATAGCAGGCATATTTTGAAGAAAAAAAAATCTTCATTCAAATATTTTATCCATTTATATTAATTGATCCTCTCCCTCCCCATTTCAATCATCTTTCGTCTTATTAAAGTATATTTATCCAAAAAAAAAATTGAATCCATGATCATGAATGATTAGGCCCTGCAAAACAAAAGGGAAAACATTCAGTTTTTGTTTCCGAATGCGTTAGTTGTTCTCAATAAAAAAAAGTAAAGCTTTGTAGTTGCATGCATGCTGAGCTGCCCTTTACCTGAAAAAAAAAACATGAAGTGAACCTACCAACTCTTATTTTTATTTTGGGCAAGTCTGTTCTCAGCAGCAGCGTTTACCGAATGCTCGAATTAGAATTGATGAAAGGATGATGATGATTATGATGACTGTGTTTGAGTGTTGACAGTACTATTTCCTCCGCAGCTTTTTATTTTTGCCTTCAGGGCTCTTCCCTAGTAGAACAGCTTAAACATATGAATTGATCATGATCGTGGTCGTTAACAAAATTTCATTGTTCTCCTTTGCATTGCAGAATAGTATGGAAGAAGGGAAAAGTGGCTGAACTTACTTCAACAAACCTTATCTTTTTTTGGCCCTTGTTGTTTCCTTCAATTTTTATTTCCAGCTGAGGAGAGGAATGATATTTTTTTTTACTAATTTCCTTCTCAGAATTTTACGATATAATATGAAAGAAATACTGCGTTTTACTCACAATTAGGCTGCTGTTCAATAATGCAAGGAAGATATTAGTGGGCTTCCTGTGTTTGTTTATTATTGAAATGTTTAGGGTGCATTTTATTGCTGGGAAGAAACATATCTTCAAAAGAAGGGGAAAAAACTCATGCATTTCATTTCATTGTTAGGAGTAATATAATATGATATAATATGATGTATGATGGGGGTTAAGGAGAGTGCACTTGAGTAAGACTATTGAATTGAATGGAGTAAGTTGTAAAAAAAAATTTGTCGTTTTAAGAGGAAGATTTTATATGATTATGATGATGGTGATGATGTCAGCCAGGTGTGAGTATATGTGTGTCGGTTTTCCTTTTGTCGTTGTTCTGGAAAAAAATATTCCATGCACATCATAAAAGTTTCAAGGGATATGGATATAAAAACGTTTCTGTTTTTGTCCTCTAAGCTCTCACGTGATTCTGAAATGAGTTGGAACAGAGACAATCCATGACAAAAACAACAATTGAAAAATAAAATGAAAATCAACCCAAGGCACAGGTGCCATTTAATCGTAACTGTGAAGTCGCAAAATGACAGATCTTCATTATCGGAACGGTAAACTGAAAAATTGGAATCGTTTTCAAGCAATCTTTAAAGTTGAAATGCACTTCTCCTTTATGAAGTAGTTGGAGAAAAATATGGGGCATTGTGATACGTAAATGAAAATTGGTAGGAATAAAAGCAAAGAAGTTTTTACTGCTCAAATTTTCCGTCCATACAATAAATTATTCCATAGGTAAATGCATTTTTGACAATTTTTACTAGGATGGAGGAACATGGAAAAGATTTGGCGAATTATAGCTTACGATTAGTGCATTAAATGCCGAGACAAGCCGGAACTTCCCGACTCTTCTGTTTACTTCTGTCAACTGGAGAGTAGCATGCCGGGAAACAAGTCTCTCATTAGTTGCTCCACAGTACAATCCTTTACACAGCAAAGTATAGCACACTTGTTAAATCCTGTACTATCCGCGACCAACAGATTGTTGATTAGTTAAAAGTGTTTAAATGTAAGGATCAGTAATTCTTAGCCTGCTTTGATTGGATTCATCTTTTTTCATATGGATATCGCCGAAAAGGTAATTTAAGGCATTGGCTGCTGTACTTTGTAATAAAATTGGCATAACTACATTTTAGCGTAACTTCAAACTGCCAACTTCAAAATTTGAATATAGCATAATCAGTTGATTAGTTTCCTTTCCAAATCCATCAATGATCAGTATCATTCAGCATATTTATTTTCTTGCCAGTTTGTACCTTGATATTTCTATTTTTCCGTAAAATCCATCTGCAGTTTACCGATTGAATGTGATAAAGCATGAAATATAGGAATACTTTCTCTCTCTGAGGTAGTTCCTTGGGTTGGGATAGGTGACGCAGCGTTCATGAATTGTGATCTCCTACTTGCATTTTCATTGCTGGTGAATCTCTTTGTTGAGCTTTCTGGATTCTCAAGAAACATGAGTTAGGTGTGAGCTTTTCAGAGTGAAGGTAATAAAAAGTGATTTGTTGTTTTTTACATATTCCAAAAATGTCAATTGAAAACAAGTCAGACAAAGTGTGGCTTTATTATGTATGTACAGAAGTGGAACAGTTTTTTTTTGGAAATGGTTCATTTTTTTAACCAACCCACACTATTATGAAGTAAGGTACCATATTATCCGTTTTTTTAAAAATAGGTATGTAAAGTTAAATTTAATTTCACTATTATTGGATCATTTAAATACTGGGCTAGTTGTGTAATAAGTGGGTGCCTTAATTCAACAACTACGACACGATGGGATATTTTAGTACAAAATCAACCTTGTTTGATAATTTCGGCTTGGATAAGGATAATTATTCTGATTGATTACTTACACTTTAATTACACTACGTTGACTACATTCTATATATGTATATATATTTAACAGTCTAATTTAACATTGCTTATTGTTATGATCAAGATTAGAATATAGCCACTATAGTTTAGTTAGTTCATTAACAGTTCTGCTTTGGATTGTTGACTCAGCGGTTTTACACGAAGCCCTAATGACTATCTAGTAGTTAGTTACTGTTCAAGCGAAAATGCTTCCTTTCAGCAAAAAAATACTGTTAGTAATTAACAAAAATACTGTTAGGTAGTCTTAGTCTTTTACAATCACTCATGAATTATTTCATTTATATCCATCTATAAAAAACTTTTTTATCCACAAATTTTGATCTCGGAATCAAACTGTCAGCCATTCATTTAATTTTTACCTTTAATACAAATTTATAAACATTTTAATTTACTCTATGACAAAAATAAATTAACCATCTTAAAATATGTCGCGAATGACGTCAATCTTCCATCGGAATGTGGTAAACTTGACAAGAATACAACACATATTACACACAATACACTTTAATCCTTACATTCAGTTATAGCTAATTATATTCTGGATACAAAAGCCGCTATTGTATTGTATATAAAATCTCTCATCCCAGCCCATTTACAACAATGCATTGTTATTGGGTAATAATAATTACTTTTAGGTATGCATGAATGGACCCATTGGATTAAATATAGCTAAATAAGTATCTCTCATTTGCAATCTGGATTCTATATTTAACTTACGACATTTGGATGAAAGATACTCTTCTTTTTGCAACATGCAATACCCTAGAGAACTATCCTACCTGTTACAAAAATGGGAGACTTGCAAGAGTTCTAAAAAAAATTAGCGACGCACAACAGCATTCACTTCTCAAGCTCTGGCACACATTTTCATATAGGTATTATCTATGCATAGTTAAAAAACTTAGGAAATACTTTGTTGTACATAACTCATTCATCGACTACAGCTGCTTTAATGGCAGTTGGCTATGTACACCTTTTCAAAAATAGAAATGTATATTGTAACATATTATTTGAGTATGCATTTTAATATATATACAGCTTAATAGCCAAATTTTTGTTATCCCGGCAATACAAAATATACTTGTTGATAACGACAACTTGACAAAAACAGGAATATAGCTTTATTGTTTATTCGAATTCTTTCCATAACTAATAATTCCAAAGGAAGATAAACCCCCATCTTCCGAGTCAGAGTCCGACCTATTTGTCCCACTGGACTGGTCATTATTACTATACCAAAATAGTTTATTTTTATTGTTCATCGTAGCAGCGGATTTCGTAGAGTTCCCTCCAGAAGAGGAGATAACTTTCACCGTGTGAAAGTCCTCCGCTTCCGGTATAATATTGGACTTGGATTGCTTACGTCCACCCCTCCCACACTGGACATCCAAATACTTGCCGAATTTGGTGGACAGGTTTTTGGCTTCATTTTTATTCTGCTGCAACTCCGGGATGGACTTGTCCACGTTATTGATTGACGGGGATTCTATCCAGGTTACCTCGTTGTGGTTGTTGTAGACGGCGGAGTTGGGGGTGACAACGGAGTCCTCCCCATTCCCTTTCAGATTGCGGAGGGTCTGTCGATTCTTCTGGACTTTGTTGAGATGATTCTCATTGTTCAGTTGACAGTTTTGTTCCGCCGCGAGGCTTTGCTTGTCATTGGAGGTGTTGGAGAGGGTCTGGAGGGAAAGTTCCTCATAGTAGCTATCACTCTTCTCGTTGTTGCATGGGTTGGTGGTGGTGTTGGTGCTGCGGGCTGAGGAGAAATCTTTGGTGGATCGCCGCGGATTATTGGGAGGAGGCAATGAGTTTGGCTTTGTGAGGAGGGTTTTCGTGCTACTCGCAGTTTCCAACATGATTGCCGGCGTTTGCTGTTGGAATTGATAAAGTTAAGAGAAAAATAACAATCAAGTCAAGGAAAAAACAGGGAACGTCGGACTGTTTTTTTTTCTTTTCAAGCAATTTTTTTTGTTTATTAAAGAACGGATCTTTTTTCAATCTTCAGAGATCAGATGCATGCATGAAAGAAAAAAAGGGGGAACATAAATGTGTTATTTTTATTTCAGTCCGGCAATTAGCTCCATCAACGCAACAACGGAGGATGAGAATATTTATTTATAGTTCTATATTTATTGTAGTATGTATGTATGGGAGGGAGAGGGAACGGCACTCACCGAAGTGAATTCCACGTATGCGGCTGTCCCTCGCCCGGCCTTGTATTCCTGGTACTGGGAAATAACACAGAGGAGTCCGTAAGCCTGAAAAAAAAGCGAGATGTGATAAAAAATGAATTAGGTAGGTAAAAAAATAGCTCAACTAACACTCTGCATTTACCTGCTTTTACGTGAGCATGTAACAATAACATTAAAATGTTCTTAATCATCTTCCATGCATACAAAGCAACTAGTGGGCATAAACAAAAAAAAAGTATTCTGTTTTTTTTTACTGATTCTTCTTTCCTCTTTTGCAAACAAAATTTGCTATTAATTTCTCCAACTAGATGGATACGAGAAGGGTATACTTTATAAAGTGGCCAAAGTCAACTAGAAGTCATTATCCTCTGCTGTTTACATGAATGAATGGATGAAGGGAACAACGTGCGCTCGGATCAGCGGAAAGCGAATAGCTCTTGGGCAATTTCATTTTTTTCAAAGCTCTTATTCGCTGTAACTACAATAAGCTACAAAGTAATTCTTTTACAAAGAAAAACCTATCATTAATCTCCTGGATCCAATAAAAAAACTCTGCTATAGAAGACATGAGATGAGTTATATAAATGATATAGTCGAGGATAATATTGCAAATTATTTTATTTCCCCCCTACAGGGAAAATGAACACGTTACTCGAATCACTTGAGCTGAGATTCGCAAATATGATCAACCAAACATGGTTTTGCCTCTGGGTCAAACCCAAAACGTCAATGTTTATGTTTTCCGCTGAGCATTTCAAAATCCTTAATCCATCATTCTAGCTATTTAGGAGCACCTTCCTTCTACACGTTGGCAATGTACTTAAGTATATTTTTTACGCAGTTTCTCCTTCCATGAATTATGCAGTAAGTTATGTTGTAGAGAGAGATTGATACTGCTGTTGTAATAGATTATGCATGCCTATCACGCGCATCACTCAACGTGCCCAGGCAGGGTGGGTGAAGTGAGCATGAAGATGAAATCGGGGATGGAGGTATATTGCACTCTGTATTTGGTTGAACAATGGTTCATTTTACTGATTGTTGTGTGAGGGAAAGGGGAGTTGTATAGCCGGTTTCCATTGTCGAAATTATATACGGTTTGGGGATGTATGTGCATCAAGAATTAATGCTTAAAGTGGAAGATGGATTAGTGTTTTGTGTAGGTGGTTGCACTTCACTTTCCGCTGTTGAAATGAGCGGGTTTATTCTTTTACCTAATGTTTCGTTCAATCTGCAGCAGTTAATTGTCGGAATGTAAATGTTTGTTGTGGAACATTAGTTAGTTGGGAGTTTTGTAAAACGCAACAAACAGAAAGTGTTTGAGGAGGAGGACGAGGCATTTTTTTTTACAGAAATCTACACATTTTTACAACTTGGAAAAGGAATAGCTTGAGCCAGGTAAGCGTTTTTGTTTTAATTATTAAATTGAATCCGAACTATGGAGGCCCGAAAGTTTACTTACATTAATGGAGTTTAGTGTGACGTCAACAAAGAAGGTGATTAGGACTAGAGGCATTTGGTTGTTCAGTGGATTGATAAAATGCTCCATCTGAAATGGAAACATTTTCAAAAAAGATAAATAAATAAATAACGTATTGCACTGGTTGGTACAGATAGATAAATTTTGAATCCATTTTGTTTTGCTTTACCATTATCCCACTAATTGTAAAAGCATCGATAGCAATGTGCAGCGGCACAACAATCATCCACGGCCAGAACCAACTTTTCCTTTCCTAAAAGAGGAGGAAAAAAACAAAGCATGAATGAATTGCTCGTTGAAAAAAAAAATAATAATATAAATTCCTAAAGCTGTCAACAGCAAGTTCATCATCATAAATGAATAATTTAGCCAAGGGGTCAATGACACCTCCGCATAAGACAAAAAAAAACACAACATAATCCGCTATATTATAGCATACCTGTTGCAATCCACGAATGAGAAGAATGGAGGAGTAGACTCCAGCTATTTCACATAGCAGATCCAGGACTAGGTTAACGGTTTGAACTGGAATGGACAGGAACAAAAGCGGAAATAAAACAGAAGGCTCCACAATTATCTTTAAAAAAAACTCTCCATTTAATGTAGTCAGTATTTAAATTAAAGACAAATAACAATAATTTTAATGATGAGAAGGGAAGAGCAGTTTGAACATGTGCATAAAAATATTTTATTTTCATACAACTATTTGCTGGATTACGAGCCCTTTTTATTCATCTGCGGAGTTTATTTTGACATAAAAAGACACCCGTCAATTTGCTAGCTCGGGATAAAATCATCATGTGAAATGGGCAATGTAACTTGGTTGTAAAACGAGAGATAAACTTTACTTTATTGCTTGTTTTTTTGCACATAAAAAAATAACAGAGAGCTCAACTTTTACTCCTCAGAACAGCCAGCATTATTGCTATTTCACTCATACCATACCTGGAGTAGATACACGGTAGTTTAGCTTTCCTCCCTTCTTGCTATTCTCATGCTTGATCAAGAATTTTTTTAATGCATCTCGACAAACAAAGGGATTACCTACGTTGGGTATCGCTAATGGTTTTTCAGTGTAAATATGACGGGATATTATGGAGGAAGGAGAAGGGAAGAGGTGTTGCCATTTTTATTTTCATGATTGTTGTTGGGATGACAGGGGCATTAAGAGATTACTGCCAATACTAAGTAAAGTAGGTAGGTAGGTAATTATTAAATCTCTAATTAATCGCAATATCTAGCTTATTTCAAAATTCCCTGTTAAAGTTTGCAACTTTTCTGATTCGAAGAAGAGTTTGGCTGTTTTTTTATTGTTGTGTAGGTAACTTTTAGGCTGAATAAGTTAAGCTAAGGTTGATGGACTTACGCATGGAGTATGCATCACTGTAAAGGAAATTTTCCAGAGCGGAGTAGCTCCCATCCGCTCCATGACTCTTAAATTGTACGCTTGGATCGGGGAATGAGATAGGTGAAGAATTCCTCTCAGCGCTGCCGTTAGTCTCCAGCCCGCTCTTCTCCATCCGTTTTGCAGATGATGAAAAGGAAATCGAGGATGATTTGGAAGGGAGTGAGGTGACAGGGGGAATTCTGTCTATGACATGTTGTTGTTGCTTTTGCAGCTCACGGAGAAGTGAGTGTCCAACCTGGGAACTGTCGTCGTTTGAAGCCCGACTTTTATTCTCATATATCTCCGGGCTAAAAAATTGGGACAGCCTTCCCACCGTCAGGGAGCCCGTTATCCACGTGAATATGAAAAAGTAGATCTGGAAACAAATTCAAAATCAAAGCACATAAGTTACTTTACTACTGGCTAATGAATGAAAGGGAAAATGATCGAGGTGTGTATTATGTTTGTTTTAATAACATGGACTATGTTTCCCTCCAATGAATAAAACAAATTAGCTCTCTGTTACCAAAAGAAGGCCTTTTTGGTCTAAGAGTGGTTCATCAAAGCGGAAACGAAAATGTTTTAAAATTCAGAGATTTTCCTTCGTTTTTCCGCTTGATTCACGGAGTGAAACATTCTGTCTTCTTCAAAGCTTGAAAAATATCTTAGGTTAGATTTGAGTTTTCCCTTTCACTTTTTTGTCTTTCTTTCCAGAGAAAAATAGGTTGTTGTTTTTTTTGTTCGCGTATAAAACTAAACAAGAAAGTGGTTCTCAATCGCCGAAAAATATCACCAGGACACCGGCGTTTTTCCCATCACTTACTTACGTGTACACGTTGTACTTATACTTATGTATTCCCCTCTAACTTTTGGGGAGACGGCAAAATACTTTGTGAGGGATGGGGAAAAGGAGGAAAAACGACAGCAAAAAAGAAAGTAGTAGGGC
>JAQGAI010002061.1:0-13094 GCA_034696905.1 Lepidocyrtus violaceus
AAGTACCTACCTATATTTCTCTATGCTATGCTCGCTTGATTTATGGAAGTGTAGGTACTTCTACAGCTGCCCATATAAAAACATACATAATATGCTACAGTTTTACGGATATTTTTCTTTTGCTGTAGAAGCGTTTCCCATTAGAAGTTATTACATGCGTTGTTAGTTTTATATCAGAGCTTTGTTTATAGGTATGTTTAGCCCGATGAATATGACGGGAACATTTCAACTGCACTCCGGCTCTGGTTAAACCGGGGTTCATGTAAGTTTGTGCGGTCTTTCTGTCAAGGTTAAAAACAATGATGGAGCTCACAGGACTACTGACAATGTTCCTTGTGGGGTTTATGGGAATGATGATGTAATGTGGGGTAGCTAAGTAATCATCACCGACAGAAACAAAATCAGCTGCTTTGCTGGTTTGAAAAAGGGAAAAAGAAGGAAAATCGTTTTTGGAAAATTAATATTTGTTGAGAATATGTGATGCAAGTACCGACACTTTTGGGATTTGCAGGCAGCCGAATGGCACTTTCTGTAACATCATTGGTTGGGCAAGGGGCAATCGTCGCATATCTGTAAAGCTCCAAACAGAACAGTTGTTGGAGGATCACAGCCGATGGGAATGTGACATCCACAACGGTGTTAGTAGTTTAAAATGTAATTTCAAACATTAGGTCTCGTTAGATTAACGGCATTTTTTGACAGCAACAACGTTGAATTATTTGATACTCGGAACAGGGTAATTATTCGGGCTTGATTTCCAGCCGAAAGAAACAAGCTGCTGTGAAATCGCTTTTTGTTTTTGTTAAATTGAAGTTGCATTGCATATTCCAGCAAAGCATGATGAATTTGAGTAATTGTATTATGCACATGTCCTTCCTTGGCCCACCTCAACATGCTCCAGCACTGTTGACTAATTGGCTCTTTAAGGTATTATGCAAACTCATTAGCATAAAATGGAAAAGCATTGTCTGTTCACGTCAGTGCTCAACAGCTCTTTCACAAGGTTTCTTTCAACTTAACTGGATGGATGGACTGACTACATTGTGTACACAGCTGACGATAATGAGAGCAGTGAAGGGTGCTTGCTATCTTTCACCATCTTCGCTTTCTCCCTTCAACTGCTATGCTGTGGAAGCAAACGTGTTATCCATTTTGAAAGGAAGGCAGCTCCTTGAATAATTTTTAATTTAGACAGTCATCCGAGATCGTTAAAAGGTAATAAAAATGTAGACAGCTTTGTCTGGATTTTTGTTTTAATTTTTAATAATAATTTTTGATACCTTTTCAATAAGAACGCGTCCATTTTGAATGAGACCTTGACTTGAATGGAAAAAGACTAAAATGAGCGCATCCCAATTTTGTCTGACCATCATCATCTTCATCACTCATCACAATTTTAAACAACCTTGAATGGATGTTGAGGCTAGAATGATGCTTGATATTTTCCCAGCAGCACTTTTCATCAATTTTTGCTTTTCTTCTCACTTTCATGTCTCGTTAATTGCACACTTGAACGGCTCTTTGTCTGCTGTTATACGCTCAGTATTGGATATTAATTTTTCTCAACACTAAAGCAGGCACCCCATTTTCATCAAAAAGCTCATTATTTTCATTTTGGATTCATACTAAAAAAATACGGGAAGGAGCATCAGCATCATCACTACCCATCATAAAGCAATCGATAGGTTGGCTGGTGAAAGTACTTTTTTCTCCAATTTCAAAATCTGTCTAATGCAACATAACCCAATAATTACAATTTGGTGAAATTTTTTTTTTCGACTGAAAGCTGTTCAAAATCATACATGGGCTATTTACTTTCCTCTCAGATACTTCCCTGAAGTATTCAACCATGGCAAAATCCTAAAAGTATTGGGCTATACGTAAAGTAATACAATCGTATAATGGGCTAATGCAGTGTTTCGTTGACTCCCATCAGCATCAACAACAGCTCAAGGTATGATAATGACAACGGGACTGGCTCATTTTGGTGAAATCTATGTTGGTTAGTAGTGGGCTGCTCCAGCGGTTTAGATTTCATCAGATTTTTACCATTATCCTTTAAGGCAGAGCCCTACGATCTTTTTCTGGGCTACAAAAAAGTATCATATTTCTGTTCAGTTTTCAGCTTCATCGACCATTCTGCTCAGCTTCCAAACGAAATATGAAGAAAAGTACTTCCGTTCCAGACACAAAAGAAGAATAGACATGGCTATATCTATATTCCCATATTCTCCTTCTTCTTTTTGTTCAAACAACCGTATCAACATCAAAACTAGCCCATCTTCGCATCCTCCTCCTGATCGAATCAAACCGGCCCATATTTTATATCCCATCATAAAAAACAGTTCCAGGTTTTTAATACGGAGGACAATGGAGAAGATGACATCGACTCGACACGGAAGATAAAAAAGGATGATGGGGGGAATGAGATGGCATCATGATCAGGATGTGAGGGAAGTTAGTCATATCCATAAAACTAAGTATTTTTATATTCTTTTTATCTCTTTTCGTTATTATTTTTGTGCTTATCTTATGATGATGATAAGATACATCTTCATATCATATCATCATCATCACCAATCTATTTTGTATGAAACTATTTTTTGAAGAGAAGCGTTCTTTCCTGCAGGTGGACATTTATATTTTAGAAGAGGACTCATCCACAATCTGCTGATGATGCAACAGTCATAAACGGAGTTTTCGAGTGTTAAGGTGAGCTCGAATGGTTTTCCTCTCAAAACAAAGAGTAGAACAGAGCACCTCCAAATGGTAAAAAAAATGCTTTCTCCGATGGGGCCATTTCATAAATGTACTGCCAAACTCATTCATTCATTTTTATCATTTTATCGGAGCAGTTTCCGCCTCACACCCATACTTTCGGGATGGGACTTGAATTGTATTTATATGACCTGAGTGTGGTCTATGGGCCCTGCTAACAATTCATATGACGAAAACAGTGCTAAAATAAAAAGGAAAGTTTTTGATTTCAATTGAGAAAAAAATGTGCTGACTTTTAGTTACTTTCCCCGATGGACCAAAAAAATAAGTCCCATTCAAAACAGCTTCATATTTCTATTTCCAAAAAGTTCCTTTTTCCTTGGCTCTATCTGATGATAAGTGTGAGTCTGAATTATGTGGAGGAAGGACCCGCACGGAACAAACTTCAGGCCAGGCCATGCCACGGACTAAAGACCAGCTCACAACTCTCAAGTGAAGTGCCATTAAAAGCCAAGGCCTTATCCCTATTTTTCCTCTGTTCTCTTCTCATCTTCCACCGACCGGTGACTACTTAGGAAAAACTCAAAGAGAAAAAATCTATTTTTTTCTTCTGAGAGTTGGAGAAAGCGAATGTTTCTTTGTCCACCCTGTCAGTCTAATATATTATTGTAGAATCCACTCCGCATTCACACAACTTTCTCCTGTAGATATGGCTGTTGGAGTGTTTGCAGAGTTCACTAGAAAAATATAACGATAATAATTTTTGTCCTTTGATCTAGCAGCATTGCCTAATCTTTGGAAAAACATGCTCGTTTTTATCAAGTCGGCATTCTCCAAACAGGACTTAAGGCTCATTGTCAGATATTTTTAGCATGACACACTTCTGTTAAATTCCTCTTTCTCTTCCAAAAGCACTTTCCCCTTTCCTGTTGCAAAACAAGTGCATTTAAAAAAAATTAACTTTACACTTTGGCTAAAAAGCGCATAAATAAATTCCCATCAAGAAAAGAGACAGTCAGCAGAAACCCCGGAACGTTAATCATATTCCTTTTTCTTTTTGTTTCAAATGAGCAGTCAAAACTTTCAACTTTACTTGAGAGAAAAATGCAAAAACTTAAAATGAAGTACAATTGAAAGCTTTCTCTTTATTTTAAAGTAATGTCGGAGATCTGGAAAGTGATTGTTGTTTTAAGATCATGATGGATTCCCCTAATAAATCAGAATTATGAGGGGCTTCCCTCAAACTGCAATTTAAATTCGGGGGAGAAAATCCCTCCAAAAATCCTTATCATTTGTCAATTGTCACCGGTGGCTGTTAGCCATACAAAAACTTTCTCCCTGTTTTTGTTTTCACTCTCCTTTCCAAAAGGCCAACAACAATACATGGCAACATAAAATGGTCCTTTTCCATCCTTCTCAAAATGAGAGTCATATTATGCCGACAGTGCCACATGGAGAGCAGCGTTGTTTGTGGAGGTGTATTATTTTATTATTAAAGTTATGCATGGCATGGGAGAAAGCCCTGACGTGATTCATCATGTCTTGGACTCACTATTCAAAACGAGGAGGAGGAGAGGATGATGTCATCCAATTACTCATTTTTACAGTTGGAACCTAACAACCTCTTCCATCAACTTCCTCTTTCTTTTTTTACCTATGTCATTTACCTACCAAAATTCATTCATAATATTTCTAACTCTGGAATAGTTCCAAGTGAAAGTAGGCATAAAAGTATTGCAGGAGAAAAAATACAATTTACTCTTCCAAAATACCACTTTCTCCCATTCTAATCCTTATGGAAGTGCCCCACTTACATTTCATCATTTTTCTGTATTCAAATTTCGATATCTTATTTACGTAGAGTTGGCCAGAGCACATAACTCTCCCGAAAGACACATGGCATGTGTGTAATGTCATCAGAGAAAGTATGAATATTTGAAAGCATATTTCTGCTTGGCAAGCAAGCACAAAAAATACAACCCCCACACAGCCAAGAAGAAAGACAGAGAATTCTGCTGAACTCGCAATTGAGCTGGTAATATTGTGCTGGAATTGTCATGAAAGGCTCCAGCCCGGTCATGTCTCCTCTCAAGCTGGCTGCGATGCTCTGTAACAATGCTCATTCAAAGGACACTCACTGCGCTTACTATCAAGCTTCATGAGCTTTCATTGAGTGAGTGAAAAGTGCTGGGCTGACTCTGGGAATATGGATATTTATTTTAGTGAGTGTCAGTCGCTCTCCCTCCGCTCCCAAAAACTCCAAACTAGCTGGATAATAATAAGAATATATTCGGATTATGCAAATAACCTGCGATGTAAATGCCTACACATTATTATTATCATTGCCATATTATTTCCCAGACTCTTTCCATTCTACAAAACACATATGCTGGATATTTTATAACGTTCTGGGGTGATTCCTTCTGGAATATTTCTCTCTCAGAATCAGACACAGACTTACTCTCTTTTCTCTCCGATTTTGTCCTGTGCGCAGACAATGGCAAAACAAAATGATGAAGCGCTGAGCTTTACTTGTCCGGAGCAAAATACTTTTACTATTCCTTTTATTATTAGAAATGTGGAATGGACTGGATTGTTCCTGGAAATATATTTATATGCATAATACACAGAGCATTCTAATAATATCCAACGAGCACGAGAAGAGTGTGAGAGAGTGGGGCATCCATTGGGTATAGAGGATTGTAATGGGGTGGCATGTCATGTCAGCAAGATCTATCGCCACCACCACTACACTTATGTTAAGAGAGAAGAGAGAGTGAAAGTCCTTTCCCTTTCCAGGGAAATTCTCTATTTCATCCTTTTTATTATAAATATGCACACATTTTACGCTTTTTCACTTTGATCTTGTACTGACTATGACTGCGAGTTTTGCACTTGCCCTAGATTTTGGGGGAAAGTAGCAAAAACAAAATTGTCAGCCGTCAGTGAAAATTGTGAGAGTAATTTTGGGAATTGTGAATTCCAAGTGCTTTGTTGTTATTCTCAAAGAAGCAAGGGGAAATGGGTGGGAGAATGGGAACAGAAAGATGAAAAACGGATGACACTGTTTCTGCCAATCCGCATTAAATAAATTATGGCTGGGCTCAAGTAGCCATTCTTGGAAATAAAAGTGTCATCTTTCTATAAATCAAACAGGCCGTTTCTATTATTTAAAACTTAACACTCATGTATTTGCTTTAATGTTAAATGTCGACCTCACCTGCCAAGACTTATTACAGTTATTCCAAACCAGCACAGCAAGACGCATCGGAATCTGAAGAGTAGATAAATTTGACATCATAATAAAATTTGTAATTGAGTTAAAAAGCTTTAAAAAAGTTAATTTAAAATTACGTTGAGCGGCTACGTTTATTGAAAAGCGTACTATAATACAGTGAGAAATGGTTCTGTTGGATTGTCCATCTGTCCTCATGTTAAAGATGCTTAAATCTATATTTTTCTTACATGGCCAACTATTTGTATGTAAGAATGAAATCTCTTTCTTTGCAGAGGACCAATTCTTCGTATAAAATGAACTGCATAGGTGATCCATGCTAATCCTTTTAATATCCTTCCTCCACCTCTCGAAAACGCATTACGGCTTTTTTTCTCAAGGATTTAATTTTTTTGTTCTTGTAAAAGCATGTCAATATAAATTCCTATATAGCTAATGCTTTCACCTACCTATCTGTGTCTATGTCCCGTAACCTTAAATTCAAACGAAGAGAAGAACTTAATCTCTCCATTCCTCAACCCCTCTCCCCTCCTGTTCCTCTCTTCAAAAATTTAGCTCTCCTCTCCACTTCCCGTCTCCGAGCGAGCGAGTGTGAAGGAGTGGAAATGAAAAAAAAAGTTGTTTGCTTAAATGAGCATTCCATTTTTTTTCTCTGTCTTAAACGATCCAAGTGTCTTACTCTCAACAAGATAGAAATTTTCAAAGAAAAAGTCCTCTATCTCCGTGGAAGACTACTCGATCCTCTCTGCCTTTCTCAGGTTTCTCGAGAAATGAAAAAAGAGAGAAAAAATTCTTAATACCTTCTTTTGGAACCAGGAAGAAAAAAGGCAGGGAAGGATCCTAGCAAAAGCTTAAAATAAAATGGAGGATTTTCCCCCCACTTTTTTCCTCAGAAAAATGCTAGGATTTTTTATGGGAATGTTGGAGAGGTTGCGTAAGCCCAGGTAGAAACATTCGTGTAGGTGAAAGTGAATATGTGGTTGGAAGTAATATATATTTTATTCATAATATGAACCACTCCATGAGCCATTTCCCATGTAACATTAAACGTGATAAAGCGGGATATTATTTTTCTCGAGGTATTTTTATAGCCATGCGAAACAATGAAAATGGCCCATTTTTAGCACTCGTTTTTATTGCGCATCTGCTCGTTTTCTTGAAACAGAAACAGAGAATTCGAGAATAAATTAGGTAGGTTTTTTAATTTACAAAAGTAGATTAAAGGGAAGTGGATCAGTGAGGCGGTTGAGGCAAAAAAGAACAAACTTGAAGAGAAAGTCATTCATTTATTTTTAGAAAATTAAAGGATAGGGATCATTGCTTTCACCAAGAGAATTTTCTTCCCAATCCTAATTGGAAGTGCATGTCTGGCTGCAACTTTCTCTGAGAAACAGAAAGTGACGCAATTTGTTTGATTGAACATTTTAACCAGCCAGTCGCCCACCACCCTCGATTATCATCTAATAAACTTTAATTTAGAAAAATTTCCCCCCAAAAAAGAAGATGCCAACTACTTTCCTATTCTAAAAAAACATAAATCGGCCCATTTTTATGGAGCAGACAGAAACAATACTTCCTAATTTATAAAAATAACATGTATTGTGAATTAGGGCAATTACCCAACAGTTTTTCCAGCAGCCTTTTATTACAAAGAAGAACTTTCACTTACATTATGCTTCTTGAGCGGAAACAAAAAATGAGAGTTTAAGGCAGGTCTTAAATTTCTTAGAAAGACAGGAAGATGCCGTTGAATGCCAGGACACGGTACAATAAAAATGGCGGGTCATGAATGTTCATTCCCATTCCCACATAAGCAGTTTCTCTACTTTTACTTTCTCTTTTTCCTAATCCATATTACATACCCAAAACCCTTCCATGTCCTTTTTCCCAACGAAGCTGTACAGAGAAAAGAGAATCTGCTTAGCACTTTCCATTCCCAGCAAGCCGCCATGAATTCATTTGTTCTGACAGTTCCACCCTGTACATTTTTGATGCTACTGCAGCATCAGCAGCAGCAGCATCCACTTTCACTCTTGCACAGTGCCAGTCGTCACTCCTGGCCATCCTGTCTGCCATTCCCATGCCTTTCTACAAAAGAGAACTACACCTGAAGCACTTTCATTCTCTCAGGGCAAGGCAAAAAAGAAAATACTCATCTTAGGAAAGGAAAATAGAAAGACGGAGAAAGAAAAGAGGGAAAGTCTAGTCTTTCCTTCTCCACCAACAAGGTTTATTTATTCACTGTTCATGTTTTTATGCAGCCTACACACGATGCTCCTGCTGCATCCTCATCACTTTTCCAACAACCATTCCCCACAATCACCATCATTTCTCCAAAATAAAAACATTTTACAACCTGACTGATAAAAAGAAGGAGAGAAAATGAAAAAGCCAAGGTTGCCAAGTTTAGAACGAGCAGACTTCACACAAAAGAAGAAAAACTGACACTCCTTTGCAGAAACTGCTTAGACGGTCCAGAATTATGGGAGCACTTTCTTCACATGAGCTTTGGGAATTTGAAAAGAAGAAACAAAAGGGTGGCCTGACTTAGGAGAAAGTATTGCTTATTGCCTGGTTCGAAGACGAGGCAGGCGCATGAAAAGGTAATGGCTTATCAAGTCTCCATTTTCACCCTTACCTTTTTTCTTTAAAGTTCCAGAAAAAAGTGAAAGCACTATACGCACATTATAATGTGCTGTATTAGTGTATCTTTTGAAAACATGGATGGTTCATAACTTTGTTTTTTACAATTTCCGGAAGCTCTTCCAAACCATAAATGGAGAAATGAGAAGACACACAGAGTTCACCGATATAATTTGGCTTTTCTCTTTTTAGTTGGCAGGAAGCTGACTTAAATTGGAGAGTAAATAGTGGAAAGTTGGAGAAAGTAAAGAAGATGGTTACTTTCAGAGTTTCCCAGAGTTGAAGCAGTTTTTTTCTTTGGAGGAAGAAGAGTTATTGCCGGAATTTTTCACTTGCTTAAAAAGATAATTTTTTGTAGTTTAATTTAGTTTGGGCTGAGTATGTTCCTCTGACTGGGATGGCCATTAAGATACAGCTCTATACAAATTTAATGCTCCGGTCTTGTCTTTGCATTTAAAAGAAAGGAAGAAATATAGTTATGGAGTTGTTGGCTGGAAAGAAAGTAACTTGGATTTATTGCACCTGCCGGGGAAAGCATTTCTGCTGGAGAAAGTGAGCGAGCAAAATAAGAAGAAAACTGTAAAATTAGAGTGGGAATCCGGAGAGTTCCAAAATGAATATAAATTTATTTAGCAAATAGAAGCTGCCAGTTTCTTTAAAAAATAATTTAAGTTTGAATTGGGAACAGAAAATCGAGAGAAAATCTGTTTATTTGTCCAATTGTTGGAATGTGCTGGAGCTTGAAGGACTAGCACAGCCACTTCAACAACCCAACTACTGCACCAGATTTGAAAAGGAATTTTATTGATTTCTGCTTTCCACTTGAAAGTATAGTTTTGAATAAACTCACCATTTCCTAAATATCTCCGCTTGAGTGACACTCATCCCGGATCCTCATACAAGTCCGGATAAAGTAAACAGAGAGGGAGAGAGAAATGCAAACAAAATTGAGAGAACAGAGAGGGAGATACTAACGAAGTGGAATTGCTTCATCCTTCCCTGGAAGTATCTGGATGATAAGCCAGGGAGAGAGAAGAGAGAAAAAAAATATGAATTCCCGTCCACAAAATCTGGGTGCCCACCCACTTGCTCCAGATTTGACTCAAGGTCCTTTCCTTTCCAACATCCAACCAAACTATTTCATGATGATGATCAAAACGCAATCAAATACCTTCACAGTCGGATCATTATGTTCCGGTTAGTCTATTCCCATACCAAAACCACGACGATTTTCCCCAGTGGCCCGCTTTCCAATATAACAAAATGGAATGATCATGATGTGATGATGTGAGGTGGACGAGGACGAAGCGTCAACAGTCAAAAAAGGGAAGATGAGATTTCTGTCAAATCTCTCTCATCCTTCCACTTTTAGAAAAGCTATTCCATGATGATGATGCGGTTACGAAACCTCAGACAAGGGAAAGGAGAAAGCAGACTCAACATCTGGCACGTAATAGAAAGTTAGATAATAGGAAAATAGCCGAAGGAAAGGAATGAGATGTTGTCTAATCTCAAACAATGTATGAAAATGGTTAGACCGGAATTATGAAGCAGAGTATCATGCCATCATCATCCTCACGTCATGATCATGACATGGCCTAATCTTGTAAATAATACACAACTTGAGAGGGAGAGAAAGCAGAATTTGCGATGAGGATATAATATGCTGGCGAGAGAAGAAAAGGGGAATTTGAAATAACTTTTGTGTGGGGAGGGAAATGGGATGGGATGATGCATCGGAATTTATATCTTCATGAATTCCATATGGGAAGAAGGGAAAGCAAAAACCGGCTTGATATATTTTGCTCCGGGCTAGAATAGATGGATGGCTCTGGCTGAAATGTGGCAACACTCCTGAGCTGAGCGAGTCAAGGATTGAACAGCGCTGGTTTGTTCGGAGAAAAGACTTTCTCTGTTTTAGCAAGTTGAGTTTTGAAGTGTGAGAATGGGCGGAAAGGGAAATGCCTTGGTACAGTATAAAAAGGCAACAGGATGAATTGTTCTCGCTTTCTTTGCTTTCCCTCTCTCCCAATCCATCAATAATGCATGATCCCATCAAGCAAATGAAATTTTATATTTGCGATGCTGCCCTTCCTCTCCCAAAAGTGAGATAGCCTTTGGCCTGGCCTAATATCCATTTCAGGAGAAAAAAAGAGAAATAGAAAGAAGAGCTTTCTCCAAAAGCGGAGGAGAGAAAACAAAAAGTGCGTTTTTGGAAAGAAAGGAAGATCTGTCTTGTATGTACGGATGTAATAGGTTGGAATAATGGAGGAGCGGGGAATTTCTTCATTCCAAAGCGATTCAAAGTCCAGTCCGCCAGCAACACCGGCAACATCAGCATTTATTTGGAATGGCTAATGCGAGGGCTATGGACCGCCCAGCTACCATTATTTACTCACTTTTGTCTACACAGAGCAGGCAGAGAGAGAAAGCAAAAGCTTCTTTGAGACCAGAAGAACCAGCAGACTAGACAAAACATTGTCCTTCCCATGTTGTTCTACAAGTGCTTTCCCCATTTTCTCTTGCTACCTAGTGGGCTCTCTCAGGAGGGAAAACAGTGTTGCACGAGAGACAAGAGAGTGGAGAGGATAAACCAAGAGAAAGCAAACGAACAGTGAAAGCAATGTTTGATGCAGATGATGATGATTTTGGGAGTGTGCTAACAACAGTGAAAATCTTCTTCTTCTTTGCAGTTGTCTTGCACGGTCAACTGATTCCCAATTCTGGTCCAACTGCACACTTTCCCCAACACATTTCAAAAAGGCTTTGTCAAAGCTTGAGCCTCGGCTTACAACAACACAGAACAGAGCAGTTCTCTTCCTTCCACATCCATCCAAAGACGGATGTCAGGTATAGACCGGACTGATAAAGATATAAAAAATGTATTTTGGGGGAAAATCCTCAGATTCTATTTACTCTCCAGCATAACATTATACTATTCCTGTTCCTCAATGCACTATTCATTCTACGTGAGAGGATGATGGAGAAAGTGAGTGCAGAGCAAACATTCGGGACTGGATTTCGCTCCTTCCTTCTCCCTCACTCCCAATTAATTCCTGCTGCAGTCCAGTTTTTTTCCTCCAAACCTTTTTTGGGGGATCCTACCCAGATCTCTTCTTCTGTAAAAAATAACGTTCTCCGTTTTTATCCTCACAGCATGTTTGGATCTTCATAAATCGCAAATAAAAAATAACATTTTTTTGGGGGATTGAGAGATGGGAGTAAATAAATTTTGGAGGATGTAAGTATTAAAGCACACGTGCCTCTCTGCTTGATGTGTTACTTGTGTGTATGTGGATGATATTTCACGAGATAATGCGATATATTGATGGCACTTGCAAAGCCCAAGTGAAAGTCTACAAAAAAACTAAGGATTTCAAAACAATCGATTGTGCGTAGGAGAAGTCAGACGCGTTCAATACATCACGAGCCGGGAGGAGGAAATCCACAGGGATCAGGGATTCCTGAGGTGAATGTCCAGTTCCTTCAATTCTTGATGGTCGTAGCAAGTAAAATGCGTTTGAGCATATATCTTTTGCTTCGTGTGGCAAGTGAACTTGGTTGAAATTCTTATTTTACTACGCACTTATGTAAAGCATTATGCACTTTTCTTTATCGATGCAATACAAATAGCGTAGAGGATTGTATTTCCTTTGTCAATTTTTTATCAGCAGCAGAAAGGAAAAATTGTACCGGAGGTAATGAATAAATCGGACGAGGTTAAGAGCTGAAAAGCATCCTTTTCTACTGTCGAATAGTTTAAAATTCGGCTCTGCCAAATGCAACGAGCGGATATTTTGAGTTGTGTGCAATTATTCTGATATACATAATAATACTGATTAAGGCCCGCAAATAGCAACTAAAGCAACAAAAACTAATCTTCCCAATAGATAGTTACTGGCTATATGAAGTTGAACAAGAGAAAACTGACGATTTCAAAAGTATTTAAATTATTATTTTTTTTTGAAAAAAGCAACAAAAGCAGCAACAATTATTTTGGAAAGCAAGAAAAAATTTGTTGAGCATAAATAGCAACTTTTTGAGAAACCAAACAAAAATCGTACCCTTTCAACTTCATGCGGCTTTAACAGGTTTCATGTCTCTGTTTGGAAAATAACAACAAGATTGCGTAGCAATAACAACATGTTTTCTAAGATTGCGTAATACTCCGTGCAATTGTTATAGCCCCCATTCCCTTTTCATATTTGTTATCCATCATCCCCCCAAAAAAATATTTCGTTTTTCTTTCCACAAGGCAAAGAGCAAAGTTTAATGTAAATGCTCCTTCCGCTTCCCCCATCTCTCCTCCACCCACCCACACTCACATTACTTTGTATATACATCTTTCCCTCTCCCGCCAACACAAAGAAAGGAAATCTGTAAATCTTATCTGTTCCACTCAAACTCTTTTCTTATTTTTTTTAAGAGAGAAAGCGGAGAGAGCAGAGCAGAGCAAATCCGGTGAAATGAATCTCAGCACGAACCTGCTTTTATCTGC
>JAQGAI010002062.1:0-13091 GCA_034696905.1 Lepidocyrtus violaceus
TGTAAGTCCGAAATTGATTGTGACTGTGATGGGACCTATCAAAACTGGTAATACTTCTGTAAAAAAAAAAAATACAAAATGAATGAGACAGAATCAACAATGGAGAGAATTGAATTTAATATGACGAACAACCAGCTGTAGAAACCAGGTTGGTTCGAAAAAAAGGATATTTTATTCTTTACAAACATGTCCATTTTGCATTTATTTCTATATCCGCATACCTTACAACAGGAACATGTCACTGATCTTGTATGAAGGCAATTATTGTATATGTATTTCAGGTCGTGTCATGTCAAACGTAAAAAATCATATTTAATTATGAGCCTTGTTGTACATGCTGCTTACTTACACAATCAGGAATCCATTCCGGATCCTGACATGACATGATCATATCTCCTCAAATATCTAAACTCGCAACTGTTCGCGCAATTATGACAGATCTATGATCTATCACTTTACATCCTCCATGCCTGTTAGTAAGTAAGAGTCATACATAGCCAGCTAATCTTTCTCTCGTTATTTTGAAAGCTGATTAATAACATAACCAGGGAAAGAGTTATAGCTAGGGTGGTTTGGCTTCATGGCTTGGTTGTTGTGTGTGTGTGTTGGAGGGAGGAATGAAATGATATGCTTTCATTTTTTATTTGGAGGGACGGTGCTAACAATAATATAAACAATTTACAACATGTGTCAGATGAATGGTGAGAGCATTTTCTACCACACAGAAATATTTCCCCAATTATCTCGACCAAGTAATCTTTGGAATGACGCCAACAATGAAATGCAATGCTGGCACAGAACGAGCATTTCATTTTCAATTGAGCATTTTATTTTATTTTATTTTAACATTTTCAAAATAAGTTCAACATTTCAATAACCAGAATTCATTGCCAACAAGCAAATCGATTGCAGGGTCAAAAATAAATGTGTACTTTTTTTTATACCCACCCACCTTTCCCTACCCTTGAAAACTCAATAATTATTATCAAAATCTATTTAATACCTACCTATCTATTTTTATCCTCCACTAAAAAAACCTTTACTAATCCAATCCACTTGAGTATCAGTTCCACTCAAGGATAAAAATACCTTTTTATAATATGTCCATATGTTGTAATAGACCATGGAAAGGAATATGGGATTGAATTGAGCTCAGCTTTAGCCCAACACCTGATCTTATGCTGTTAGCTCACATCACATTCGAGAGAGAAGAAAATTACTGCAATTAAGTTGACTAGCACAATAAAAGAGCTCTCACTTTCCATCATGAGTGCATGGAGTGGAAGGATAGTGAAAGGCAACTCTACGTCAGAAAACTACACCACCACCTTTCATGCTACTACTACCCTTCCGTATTGGATTAAATACGTGCTCTCCTCTTTTAATTCAATATTTTTGGACGTGTGGTTTCGTAGCGGTGGTGGTGATGGTGGCGTGGTCTATTTCGGACTTGTATGATCGGGTAAAAAAAAGTGTTGCGGAATAGAGTTTTTTTTTCCTTCTGTGTTCAGTGAACTGAACAGATGGACGGTTTGGGGGAAACAAAACTCCACATAACATACCTACTTCACTTTTTTTTCTCCTGGCTAATGGGCTAGAAAGGAAAAAAAGTTTCAAGTACGTAATAAGTCTACTACCTAAGAGCAGAGCTTATCAACGAAGATAATGCATGTACATTTTGATAAGAGCTGATGCAGGATATATTTCCTCATTCTCAGGTTGGGACTCAACTCAGCACTGCTTGACTAGACTTTAGGCTCTGGAGTGCTAGTTTTCTCCACTCACACACCAATTACATGCTATTAATTCCTGTTGAGGAGAAGGGTTTAGTTTTTTGAGTAGCTTTCTTTTGTTCTGCTGAATGGCATGTTTCTCCGAAAGTATCATCATCATAATTAGCCAAATTAATTCCGGATTCAACAGCATGTATCTGTAATTTCTCATTAAGACATTGAGGCCATTTGTAATCAAAACTAAGCTATAGCCGTGCGGGTTTCCATCCAAAAAGATTTTTCCTTACAAGTCGACCGGCATACTGTATAATGGATTTGAATGAATACATGACCTGGAACTGTTGGATGCCTGACCCCCTTCCCTCCAAAACATGTGTGTGTGGAAACAAAACTGGGTAAGACAGGAAAATGTAGGCTTTTATTCCAGTATATAACTCATTCTCCGGAATTTTACATGAATTTATAAGTGAAAAAGCTATTGAAATCCGAAGGACTAACTCAAGCAAAGATGCTTTCAAAACGATGAAAAGCCTGCCATACATTCAGATCAGATGCTGCTATGCTGCTGTGTCCCCCGCAGCTGACTTCAGGATTTTTTTTTGGAGTAAGTTGAATTTAATGTGGTTAAGCCATCCAAAAAGTCAGTGCTTTCTTCAGACTCTCAGCCAGTCAGTTTGCCTTTGGTGGGGGAGAAGAATGGATTAATCAATAGGAAAATTCTTGTTCTTCCCTGCTTGTTTGATCTTGACCTCATTCCGTATTCTTGGAGCATACCACCCCAACCATCACCATCATCATCAACCGACCCAACAAAAACTTCCACTGAAGAAAGTAGTCGTTTTTGTTCTTATTTTCTGTTTTTATTCTGGGAAGAAGAAAGGAGGCTCGCTGGAATAAAATGGAATATGGATCGATTGTAGAAGAAAAGACTTTACTCAACTTTTCCAACAAATTAAACAAAAAGTGCGGCCGTTACTCATCTCCCCAACAGAGAAATATGATTGGGCATACTATACATGTAATGTAATGTGGAGACCTTGATAAGTCCCATAAATTCTGGGGAGAGAATGGAAGTAGAAAAAAAAGAAGGTCATACCAGAATATATGTATTTTTGGTTGGATTGAGTTTCACATAATTTGGGAGTTTTCGGTGCGGTGGAAAGAAGAATTATAGACTACGTGAGAATCAAATCATATTTTTTTATTGCGGGAAAATGGGAAAAAAAAGTTTGGTTTTTTCTGTTTGGTTAGTTGGTTCGGTCTGTTGATAAGACATTATTCATTTTTTATGTGGGATTCCATTTCAACTTTTAATCATTTTATTACCCAACAATCTAAATAAATTATATCAGAGGAGGGTAGGCTGATGATGGCTGATAGCACGAGCTGGAGTTATTTTTTTTTTTCAACTCAGCTTGACACACTTCGGTGGAGAGAGGTGTAAATTCATAAAAATAGGATGATGTTGATTGCATAATTGTGAGTGGGATTTATGATGAACTTTAAGGAACGGAACGCGGCGGCACAGCAAAGCTTTATGGTTTTTGGGGTGAAAAATGAGATAAAAGACACCTGGAAAATTCATGGGATCTCTAATGTTTCCCGACAAAAGGAGATGAATTGGTTCTGGAATGGAATGAATGAGGGAAATGGCTTGGTTGTGTTTCATGTCAGATGCGTGGCAGCATCCGAAAAATAAAGGAACATCATACGAATTGACATGGCTCGTGTCATAACAGGGGAAAGTGGGACGTACTTAATTTAACCATAACAGCTTTAAAAAATATTATTTTCAGCAGGTTGAATCTGAGCATTCGGTATGTTTTAAAGTCTAGAAACTAAGCTGCATAACTGTTATTTTTGAGCAATAAAAGATTTGATTTCAACTAAGGTTTAGGATGAACCAACATGTTCATTTCCGGTTTTTAACGTTTGGATAAAATCCATAAAGGGCAAACTTTTAACAATAAAAACTTACCATGACTTAACAAATATGACTTGTCCCAATGCTTGGCATTGAAAAGTTTAATAATAAGCTACGGAAAGCCGCAGGGAAAACCCGTACTCTGGATTATTTCAAGCTCAGCCATTTTATCATTTCGTCATATGAATTATGTAATAATATATTATCTATGTAAAATTGATTTAGAACGGTTGAAATTTCTAGTACTTCTTCCTCAAACTCTAACAATTTTCAAAAGCAACTCAGAATCCCCAAATAGTGCCACTTTCTTTTGAAATTGCATTGTAACGCAACTTTATTGCGTAATAAAATGCAAATATCCTTTTTCCTTAATCATAAAAAAGTTGGGAGTTGGGATAACCTCTAAAAGCTGGTGAGTAATGCAATGAATGATCGTGAGTCAACTCAACAGTATTTAGCTGCAACAACTTAAGCCTCTTTTCAATTTTACTGAAGTCAGTAAAGTTGCAGCTTCGGAACTTTTTAAAACATCTTCATAACCCAACCAACTCATTTATACAGTTTAGCACATCAGCATTGTCATTACCGTTCAAAGCGCATGTTCGGCTTAATTGGAATGGGCTCGTTGAAAGGTTAAAACTGCTCAATAACCATTCGTTTCCATAACTACAAGCGCACTCACTCTCCCAATAGGAAACAAACTTGAAATTCGGAAAATTGATCCTTCTCCTTCATCCTCCGCTGGCATCCCATCCCACCCTTCTCTCAATACATCCGTGTGTGAATGTGAAAGTATGCAAATAAAAGCAAGAATTTCCTGGTTGAGCCTCAGCTATTTTTCCATTAGCCGGGCTACGAGTAAATAAACATTTTGAGATGGAGATGAACCTGAGGAGGAGATGAGATGAGAAAGAATAGAGCTCTAAAATGTAAAAGGGCAATAAAAAGAAGGAAACAGCATCGTAAACCTAACTTATACACCTACATACTTCCGATGAAGATAATCATGAATGAACATTGCCTAAATATAAACTTCGCTGAAAGTCAAATGTTTCTATGCTTGCTTGAGTGAACGGATTCTTTCAAAAACGCATAAAAAACCACACAAATGTTGAAATAATCTCATTAGTAGACTCATCCCAAGAAAAAAAAATTCTTAAATATTTCAACGCTGCAAAGAGTTACTAATCTTAAAGGGAATCGAAATGAAATGTAGATACACCGCAGATAGTTGTGTTGTTAAAATAATAATCATTAACTCCAAATTGCTTCCAATTTTTAATTTTTAGGAATGTTTATTTCCATAAGTTATTAATCTGCCTAGTGAAGTTATGTATGTAGTAATCTTTACCTGGAACTCTTTCTTTATCATTATTTACTTTTGGTTAAAAAAAGTTACCTTGTTCCTCCTCCTTCCCAACAAGTTTCTTCAAGTGCACTTCAGCTTTCTACAAGCTTGAGCAATCAGACAAGATTTTTTCCTTCCTAATTTTTAAGGATTTGAATATGGGAAAACGGTACATTGGAAAGGTATCTTTGTTCAGTCAGTCCCAAGTACATACAGTCATACTGCTTGCCACTTAACGCATCATTACAGTCGTAAGAAGACGCTGAATTTCTCAAGCGTCCATTTCCCCTTCCAACAACTTTATAAAAAGTAATAGTCAGGTAAAAATTGTGAATATTTCAAGCAATACAATGCTCAAGATACAGTTTTGTAAATATTCCCTATTTACTGACTTGAGATATCCACGAATGAAGAAAAATAACAGCATTAGCGGAGAATCCTACTCTTCCCATTCATTCAAAAACTGTTGAATGGGGTATTATAAACAACGCATCGTTAACCTTTCCTGTCTAGAGGGAAGATGGGAAGTGCGTATGCGTATGTGTACTTTGGTTAATGTGCTCAATATTTCTCCGCTTGATGTGAATATCTTGAAAAAGGGATTATTATTACTTTGCTCTGTGTCTTGAAGTGGGAGACCACCAAAAGTCTCTCCCATCATCTTCATCTCTTCTCAAGAAAGAATTTTTTTTTGAGAAAGAGGAGAAAAGCACTCTTAAAAACTCGTCGTCAACAGTACGTAATAATAATACGATAAGAGGATCATTTGCATGACTTACTATATTTTCGGAGGAACGAAAAGAATGTAGGAAAAAATGCATGAAGAAAAATAAGACAAGTTCAAGACTTCAGTTGGGGGGAAAAGGGCCTCCATCATCAATAGCTAAATATAGTTGGCCATCGATCTCACGTCAAAAACTCCACTTATCTCCCCATTACATTGTCAAAGATGATTTAAGTTGGTCGCATTGTTTCAGGTTATGATATGGAGGAGAAGTTATTTATCACAATCGTTTTAGATAAGAAAGGGAAACTGGAAGGATGTTTTTTTTTGAAAATATATCTCCATTCATAATTTAAATGGTACATAACTAGCGGAAGATAAATGGCTAATCAATATTCCCAGGTCATTCACAAAGGAACCATGTTATGTGAGCCTTCCTCTCTGGTTGTGAGTTGAGTTATATTTCTGTCCTCTTCCTTCTTCGGAAAGATAGCTGCAACTGGTCAGGGGAGAGAGGTGAGCAGCGTGAGGTCTTACTATTTTCATCACTCATTTATTTAAATTTTTCTTCCCTGAGACAGCAACTTTCTTTTTACGACGAGTAGTCGTATAAAATGATGACGATAATGATTGTGAATTGCATCATATGTCTTTATTGCTTGGTTCTTGGATATCTTATCTGTGACTCAATTTAGCTTTGTTAAGCAAACTGAATCAATCTGTGTTGGACATGACGTGTAGTACATTTCCCTCTACACAAGCCATATTAAATTATGAAGAAGTTTGCTTGGGAAGAAAATATGTACATTCATTCAAGATTGTTTTCATGGAATGATATTCTTGAACTTCACAGAATTTTTCATCTTTGTTGCTATCATCTTCCCCTTCCAAATACGCATTTACGGAGCTTGTTAGATGGAAGACGAGGATGTTACATAAGCTGAGGTATGAATAAGGCGATTCTGACTGTGACATGAAGACAAGGGACGGACAAGTTAAGTCACAAATTTTTTATAGATACCTCCCAGCAAGAGACAATAATGATTCATAATCGTAACCAGATACAACAAGCCCTACAAATGAGGACCAGACCAGACCACGATAATAATAATAATGATAATAATAATATTAGTGACTGATGTTGGAGGACAGAAAAGGGTAGATCAAATCTGGAAACAGTGACGATGTCAGTAAAAAAAGGTTGACGTTGCTTGACACGACAGTGACGGTAAAGCACTACTCATTCTTCCCGCTGACATAATATGATAAGCCTTTATATGGTAAGTGGTAACCATCATCATCATCATCAGCATCATGACAAGATGACAGGATGAATGGAATGGCTTCTTCCCTCCAAAGTCATGAGCGTCCGTCCGGAGGAGAAAATAAGTGTCATCATTAGTTCTTCATCTTACGCATATTAATACCGATAAGGAAGTGGAGGGGCAGTAAAGAACAAAAAATAATGATGATGATAATATGTCCACCACCTCCAACATAGGATGCGATACGTTTAAGTTCTAAATTAAATTGTTCTATGTCTGTCTGTCTGGACTGGAGTCTGGAGTGAGTTGTTTGTGAGAAAGAAGCACTCCTTCTCCTTCCTTCAGAAGATTTTTGGCTATCACGAAGAGTAATATTTCATTTTGTCACTTGATCTTCTTCTTCCTTTGCTGATGTAAACGTTTTCATTCCGGACGGATTTGGGCATACGAACGAAACTGTATAAAATGTCATCAAAATAATCTACGCTTGTCCAAAAAGCAGTGAAATGTTCCACGCGTTTATCAAGTTGAATTTTGCCCAAATGCATAAACGGCTGATGTGATGTGATCGTATTTTTGGATAAAGTGCGAGTTCCATTTTTCATGTCAGACTTTATTAGCTCTGATTTAACTACGAAGTTTTATCTGTGGAGGAGAGAGATCATCAAGTTGTCTCATTTCATATCTGATTTAACTAAACTCAAATCCTAAAGTATTTTGGCTTTCTCAAAATGCTGTGAAATTTTTGTCGCCAGTTATGTATATAACAGGAATGGTTTGGCTTGGTCACAGTTGTTCATCCGCCATCAAAGTTCCCTGTCATATCCATGCAAAATGCAGACGTGCCTTTAAGTGAGATTGAGCTTGGCTGCGTTTTAATGAGCCGAACAAATGGCAGCAGTGTCATTTACGGCTGTGCTTCAACATTTCCTTTAGATTTAGAACGCTGGAATCAGGAATGTCTGAGCTGAGTCTACGCTCACCTTTACAAACTTATTAAAAAATTCGGAATAAAATATTTAATATCCTGGAGTGAAGGGAAAATTCAATACGCATCGTTTTCCAATTGGATGGATATGTCGGTCTAGCCCTTCCGCTGCTGCTGCATCAAATTGTCTGTTTTAACCAAACTGGCCTTGCCCTTGAATTGAGTTCCAGCCAAGTGATGGCTCTGACAGGAACACACACACCATGCCATGGAGGAAGAATTTTAAAAACGGATTTTGAAAAATGTAAATGTAGATATCATTGCTATTAATATGTAATATTATGGATGCTTTCTTTCGGTGTTTTCTATAATATGCCGTGCCTTAAAAAACGCTGCATGATTTCATGATTTCTACACCAGGACGATCAGGATAAATGATAAGTTGAGCGGTGATGGTGCTGGCGCTAGGCTGCGTTTTGAAGCTTCCTCCTCTCCATTACGCTTACTTACAACTTGAAGAACTGTTGTAATGTCGAAGAAAAATCAGAGGAAGATGAAGAGTTAAAAATCATTCAACGTGCCAATAGAACCGCCATGGGGAATCAGGGAAGGTGATGAATAAAATAATATTCTAACAACAGGCCAGGCGCAGGCGATATGCATTTCTTTCAGCAAGAAAGCTCACGGATAAAAAAAAATATTTCAAGATAAGAATTATTTTGTGCGTGAGGAAATACAAAATCCGAAATATTTTATTGTGTCGTCAGCTGTGCAATCTTATCACTTTGAAAAGAAAGGGGTTTTAAGTAATGGCTTATAATCATGCAAGCTGAGCTGGCTTATGATGAGGGAGCCAGACTAGACGAAGATCCAGAGAAGCGACAAAGCATTTAATTTGTACTTAAATTGTAAGAACGCTAATTTTCAAATGACATGAAGAAGAAGAAGGGGAAATGGCAATATTTGCTTTTCATTCTTAAAGTAAATGAATGAATACAGTCGAGATCCAAGTTAGTTCAGGCTGATGATGATGATGTCTTAATATCTTTTGCAAGCGAGGCCGATATCTTCTCCGGAGAGTCATCCCAATTAATGAGCATGTCTTACAAACAAGAAAAAAAAATACTCTTGAGAATTTATTTGCTGAGGGGGAATAAAAAGCAAGTCTGAAAGAGAACGCACTTGGATTTCTTTTTTTTTTTGCAATCACGCACAAAAATCTACGCATGGCATGTTTCATACTCGCACTCGGGCTGATGCAGATAAATCAACGATGTACTTGGATGTATTTGGATTCTCTACGCGCTTTTATTTGTGAAGAGATTAAAGTAGTTGTAAAAGGAGGCATTACGTATATGTATAAAGCACTTGTGTTTGCATTCGCATTTGCAGTAAAAGGAAAACAAATGAGGATGTTCATCCGACATGAAGGGAATGCGGTGAAGTTGGCAAGTTTACAGGGCTAAATGGGATAAATGGCTTTAGAAAGATATTTGCACAGCTCTTCTTCTTCTTCCCTCCAACCCCACTTAAGTCAGTTGAGGTTTTATTGCAGTTTTAAAAGCAAAAATGTAAAATGCTTCATTCTTGAGCTTGCTCAATTGACATTCGATTTTCTTTGCACGGAATGAGCAAAAAAAGCTGCTTCAGGAAAGAATGTATTAAGATTGGATTGGATACACCCCCGCAGAGATTGATTTTTGTCAGAGGGTAAAGAAGACAATCTAAAACCCTGTCTGTTTCCGATAATGAATGACAAAGAAGAGGGGTGGAAGAAGGTGGAGCTGGATCTCCTCGAAAGTTGTTGAAAGCTGCGGCGGAGGATTTTAGTAATTTGAATTGAAATTTAATATTTTTCGCAAGCGGTATCAGACAGACATGCCATGCGCCATGTGCAGCCGTTGTAAATCGCAAAAGAAACATCCCAGCGGTATCCCCCTCAATAATGAAATGACATTTCAATGCAGAGGAGAAGTTTTTTTTATGCCAAGCTTGAACTGGGAGAATTATTCACGCTAGGCACTATCAATTTTAAACGGACATGAATACGTTGTAAGTATATTTAAATTAAATTGTGCATGCTTGAAGAAAAAGTTTAAATTGCATGTCGTAATTTTAATATGAAATGTGTAGGTAGGTAAGCTATATTTAGCATGCCGATTGTTCACAGTATGATTTCACTGCGAGTGAAAGCATCGTGTTGGCAGTACATAAAAATAATCGATAATGACCTCGTCGACTAAACATACAGTGCTGGGCTAGGGCCATAAAATTAATTGCAATTCGGAAGGATTTACTACAACAAGCTCAGCTTGAATTTGAGCATATTTATGTACCTAGTTGAGCAAACCATGTCATAAAATAAACCGTTAATGTTCACGGGATCCGGCCATTCCGTAAATTTGTTGACAGTGGACTATTAATAATAAAATTTCGTAATAGGATGGATATCAGAAACATTTTACAATAAGGTATAGACGCATGACGTTTTAATGTTTAATTAATTTTATTGCTTTTACTGAGCTCCTACGTATTTTATTGCTAATCTCGTGTCAACAGCTGACCACATTAAAATGCTAAAAATGACATATTTAAAGTGTGGATCGGGATTTGTATTTGTATCCAAAAATCAAAAAAAATCACCAGTTTCATTTCAAAACTGTGAAGAAATCGTGGTATTAAACGCATGGCGTGACAAAGATTGCCCATAATAATGGCTCATAAATATCTAAATTTTCCTGCACTCATTTACTGCTACCGATGAGAAGAGAAAGTCGTATTCACAATCAGCTTTGGAGAAAATAGAAAATTAGGAATGAATATATGAGCCCGCTGTTCATTATGTATTTATGAGACCGAGGGAATTTGTGCACCTGCAACAGATCCCAGGCACATTACATCAAAACTCAACTAGCTCAAGACAAGACTAGGCATAACCTGCCAGGGCAGGGTAGGATAATGTCCTAAAAAGAGCCCCAACACAGGTAGACCCATCCCCATTACTCTTGAAAGCTAATCATTATTTCATTTCCCTCCACGCATCAGACTGACTGAGCTCTGGATCCACCTTACCATGTATGAAGGTATATCATTTCTAATGGGTGATATCACATTATTACTTTTTTCTTCCTTTCTTCCCTCATTTTCAATGAATGGATATGGAAGTTCCAGAAGAAGAAATCAACTCTTGGAGGGGAACAGGATACCTTTAATGGAGTCTCTATCTCTTCCTGGTTTGCACTATCTCTATCCATATTAGTATTTCGCATTATCTTCCTGTTCCTTCTCCACGCTCGATTCACTACGCTGGTGTCATGAATTTTCTCCTTATTCATCAATGCTCCTGGGAAATTCCGGACCTTTGACTCTGCCCATTCTTATAGCTAGTCTAGTAGTGATCCAGGAGACTGGAGCAGACACGCCTGGAACAAATTTATAGACTGAAACGATCCAGCTTCAACAACGGCAATGGGGAAGAGGACGGCATTCCCAGCATGTTACACAAGTTAATACGGCCGCCACACAAGACTTCGACATAAATGCATAAAGGAATGGTAGAACTGGCAACAAAAGTTGCAACTCAACTGCTGCGCCAAGCCAACAGCCAAGTAAGGAGAAAAAATATCCTTCAGCCAATATGGAACACTTCTTGTTTCGCTTTCAATGAAGATGCATGTTTTCTTCAACAATGAGCTACGAGAATGGCTCAAATGAAAGGCTCCGATGTGATATAAATAACGAGAGAGAAAAAATCATGATTACCTAGGTCGGTGCTGGGCTTGTTCGTTTTGGCTGATGTTGAACATTACATAAGAGCTTTACTAATGATGTCTCTGACAATGAGACATTAGCTATATGTCTCGGCTCTCCTCAATTTTTTTTTGAGACGAATCTCATCTGTGTCTAATTGCCAATTTATTTGCTGTCTATAAAAAACGAAATGCGGATGAATTATGAACTCTTTAATACCGCAGCCATCCCATGTTTAAGAAGGCAGGAATTTGAAACTTTTTTCTTTAATATTGTCCCTTAATATGGCTTGGTTATCGGTTATCAAAAAACACTACGTTTTGGAAAAAGACACATGTTTTTCTCCCTGTTTTTGTTTAGTGGGTTGGAATGGAGGGAAGGCTTTTTACATGCCTTTTACATGGGTTATTTGTATCATCCGAAAATTTACTAATAAGTAATATACCAGCAGGAGGAGGAATGGAGGCGGAATGGCACGGCATATGTATTGATTCTTGTCTGTATATTTGTCGTAATCCCACGAGTCAATGACAACGACAACCGGTGGAGGAGTGGGAGGGTGAGGATAGATACGCAAGTTTTTGCCTTTTGCTTCTTGTCCCGAAAAGATACAACAAAATATCTCATGTCTTCATCATCACGAGAAAAAAGGGAAAGTGATCAGGTTACCGGATCAATAATTCCCTTTTTTCTTGACAGTTTTTTTTACCCAAGACCTTTTTTCTCTCTCGATTTTTTTGGTCTCTTCATTAATCTTGGGATGGAAGAAAAAAGGAAGGTGGTTGGTTGACAACAATCTTCGAGAGAGAAAAAACGAAACTATTGATTTGTTTATTTTTTTACAAAATAGAATGGAAAAATCTAGAGCAAAGATAAAAACATATCATGCCATGTCACAAAGTTCTCATTTGATAACAATTTTTTTTAGCTTTGTTAAAAACAAATGCGTGTCTCCCAGCTTTTGTCTGATTCTGCGTAGGATTTAGCCAAATGCTTTGATATCTTTTGTTTAATTGGCACTTCAAAGCGTTTTACGCTTTTCCCACAGTGAGCCAATAACAAAACAACCACCACCACTCAAAAAGGTTTTAAATGTTGTCCTATTTGGAAGAGTTGTTTTTCCATCAATTAAATTGGCATTAAAAAAAAGGGTTCAGTTCACAGCGCCGCTGCTGGCATCAAATTGTACATTGAACCTCGGCAAGAATTATTTTTTACGTGGTCTCACTCATCAATAGTCAATTTCTCGTTTCGTTTATTGGCAGCAGCCAGGATGAGATGAGATGAAGCTCATTTTATGGGTGCGGTGGTGGTGAAAGTGGTAACTGATATTTTATGTGGCGCATGGTCTATTGTGAAGAGCCAGTCATATGAGTCATGCATGATGATGATACTTTGCTAAAAAATTGTTTTGGTTGA
>JAQGAI010002063.1:0-13090 GCA_034696905.1 Lepidocyrtus violaceus
TATCCCCAGTCAAGTCCACATTTAAGCTTCCGAGCTTAGCAAACTCTAAACCAATGAACCACTGTGTGACGTAACGGCCCGGTTGTGGGTTCAGAGGGGGATACGATTTGGGCCAAATGTGGGACAACTCAATGTGCGGATTCCTGTCTAAATTCAGAATTAAAATTCGAAGTTTGGACTCCACATGACCATACCATTTCAGTTGATCAGCCTCTGAGTTGGAGCTCGCAAGTAAAGCAATGTAGTGCCTGTTGAATAAATAACAAAAATTCATAAACAACCAACATCAATATTCAAATAACCAACTTATATTACAATATACCGAAGAAAAATTCACGTACTTGTATTTAGTAAAAAAGTTTGGAGCCTCGAAAAGTTTATCCCATGTGGCCTTGCCTGAAAATATTTCCTCTGTAATTTCCAGCCCTGTTAGAACAAAAACTTGGTTAAGTACTAGCTTGCTGAAAGTATTATTAAAATCAAACTATCAAAATAATACGATTCACTAGCAAATAAATAATCGCTAGTTTTACCTTTCTTCAGTTCGTTCATCATGATGGTACGACTTGACTGGGAAACGTTGTAAGTGGAATTTTGGTGGGGGTAGGCCGGAGTAATAATAGGCATTAGATGATACCTGTCACTTGGATTTACTCGGGGATCCCACACTTGATATCCAAAATTAATTGAATTATTCGGCATTTTCAAAAACACTGGTTTGGGCCAAGCCCATGTTGAAAATACTAGAAAGAATTTCTGGACAATTGTCGAAGCAGCAGCATTCGGATAGAGTTGGCACGTTCGAGCAACCAACATAGCCCAGGTCACACCGCCAAAGAATCCCAACACGTTGCTGTAAATCCCATGAGCTATAACCAATAAAATCATAAAAGGTAATAGGTACCTAAGTAATAATTACAATAATATTGTCAACAATACAACACAATTAAAATCTGTACTTACTCTTTCCCCAGAGCTTCACGGCTCGCAATGCCAAGCGGAAACTGTCAATATTAGGAACCAGTCTTAAAATGTCATCAGTAACCCGACAGCCATTCAAACTGCGGACGCACTTCATATCCAGATTTTTCAACAATTGGTCGTCTGTAAGCTCCTGGTCGTCTGGAATTTCTTTCAATGCCAATCTGGCAAAGGTCATATCAATTTCTATATTATCAAACGTCATTTTAATTACTGGAACGAAGGCTTCCTCGACAGCCCTCAAGTCTGTAACTTCTGGTTGTTGTTGGAGTACTTCCACGAACGATGTGAAGTAATCCGATCTGTCAATGTGCCTTGGAACAACACAGAGTGAGTCGATATCAGCACCCTTGTTGCAGACGCCCAATCTGTAGGATCCAAACGTATAAATTTTTCCACCCACCTGAAAATCAAAAACAAAAAATGAATTGATGATTTGGGTATGTACATTATATTTAATGTTTAAATTCACACGTCAAAGAATTCCTGTCAAACATAGTACTTTACATAACATTTTATTACATCTAGATTTTGGAGACATAAAAGGACTTACATGTTCCGCCACCGACGGAGGAATGCTTTTCTGAATGCTAACTTCCTTCACCCACTGCTTCACCAACGCATCCAGCTTACTCAAAATCTCCATTCGATGAGTTAGCTCTTGAACGGTTTCGAACATCCCATGAGGCTTCAACGCTACTTCAAGATCTTTACTCAATTTTATATCGAGCGGTTTAGGTTCTGCCAAACTGATGGCGGATGTGATGTAATTTCCAGGTTGACCCTGGTCAGTGTTGTCAGCTGCTTGTCGGTTATTGTTCTCCATTTTTAAGCCGGGTTCTGAAGTTGCCGATCTGGAAGTAACTCCCCACAATTCAAAATCACTTCCACAACTTCAGAAAAATCGCACTATTTGCCACTTTAACTTCCTTGACGGTTGGAGACATTAAAGTTAAGTAGGTACTTCAGAACTGATTAATTTGTAATTTGCACGAAATGTTTTACAAAACGTACAGTTCAATATTGCTCAACAAATTTAACTTGTAAAAAAGTTACAAAAATTTTGTTCCTTATTTAAATTACTAATTACCGAATTATGAATTATAGTGAATGAAAAAAAAAATAGTCAACAACTTCTTTCGTTGTAGTTAAAAAAGGATACCTGACAATGCACATGAACCTCTACTTAAACTACTCCAATCAGATGTGAGCTGAGCTGAGCAATAACAACAATCAACTTGTTTTAAACTTTTGAAAGTCGTATGAATTCAAAAATGCCACCGACCTATCGGATTTAACTGCACGAACTGTATTCAAAAACGTACTCTGGCCGAACGTTTTCGCGAAGTGATTTTAACATATAGAACCGTTAGCAAATCACAAAGTAAAAAAACATGGACCAAACTGCTTTTAAGTTCTAAAATTACACGTGAATATTGAATATATTTTTAGTAGAGCTTTTTGTTTATTTTTTTTTTTTGCAAATAGCTAGCTTATTATTTAAATTAATTATTTATTGCGAGTTTAACCAAAAATATCGGAAACGGAAAGTTCAATTCATGTGTCATGATATTGGTGTACTAAATAATAAATGAGCTGATTACGTATAAATTTGCTAAATGAATTGTGAAGTGACGGAAAAAGATAATTATTAACAATTAATTTCAAGTAAAACGGGTAAAGTTTGTAGTAGTTTGTAGTAAAAATATTTAAACGAGCATATTATACGATGTACGAGTAACAATAATTACATTTAGCACAAAGATGACTCTAATTAATTAACAATTTAAGACAACATACAAACCAGTTAACTTAATTATGCTGCTCACTGCTCACAAGGTTAAACACAACGATTAAATAATGTTAAACAGCCGAAGAGCAGCATCAGATGATTTGATTGATTCAGGAGAAGAATGAGCAGCGGCTGCGGATGACGATCAATGATTGGATTGACGATTTTTTAATGATTGCGTTGAATGAGATAAGGAAGAGGGAGGAGGCCTGTTTGTTTTGTGGTGACTCAGACTCAACGGACGACGATAATTAAGAACTGGCCAGTTAAGTTGTAAGTAGTAATCAGGAACAACAGTTTACATACAACAAGTCAAGCTAAAGTTTTTAACGTAAGTACAGTACAACAACAACACGCTTGACACTTCTCACAGAACCCTACCTAGTGTAATTTACTAAAAATTTAAGTTACAATAAAAATTATTATTATTATTTTGATAATTAAGGATGAACAATAACATTTAAGTGTTTTAGTAGCAGGCAGAGAGGCTAAATGTACTACTACTTGAATGAATGGATGGGATGGGGTGGATATTTTTGTATGATGTAAACTTTCGTGTCTCGTCCTGTCTTTCTTGTTGCCTCTCTTTGCCTCTTCTTCTGCTTTTACCCATTCAAAAATTTTGCTTTCTTCGAACATCAAAATAGGCAAGACATGCATAATATGTATAAGCAAAGCAAGAGAGGAAGAAGCGGATGAACTTTTAGGTGTATAAAAATAATGCTTCGGTTGCGGTTGGTTGTTGTTCGACACTTCGACGAGTCAAGCAGGCTCGTTCACTCACAGGCTCTTTATCGGATAGGGTTTTTAGCCTTTTCAGCTCTATGCATAAAGGAAGGAACAAGAAGAAGCAAGCAAAAAGAAGCTTCTTCAGCGTCAGCAGCGTTAAGTATATACGAATGAAGCAAGCGAGGAGGAGGAGGATAGGAAAACAAGGAGAACTTATGGACTGAACATAAACGACTTAACTATGTATATAACAACTCAAAACTCAACTACCCTGAGTATGAGGATGATGATGATGTGGTGATGATGTACAGAAGAAGAGAAGGATATTTTATGCTTTAGAAATATGGATAAGGATAAAAAAAGGAAATATGCCATAATATACAATACGCATATATGATATATGCGTATTGTACAGATGATCTACATGTATAAATGTATATGGAATATGGAAGGATGCATTGGACTAAAGTGCGGTGTGTGTGGAATTAGTATTGAGATCGAGTTGAGGTTTGTTCGTATTTTGCATAGGGAAATAGAGGGGATGGATAATGCATTGTATTATATTATAACAAAAAGGATAGCAAAAATTCACGGATTTGTTCTTATGCAGTTGAAAATAAGTACCTAACACCCTAACCTAAGAACGTTTATAAAGGGTCATAGAATTGTATGCATAAAGGTGAAGATAGCAAGCAAGCCGCTCGGCTCGCTCTGTACAATTGTACATGTAATTTTTAGAGTAGTTTGCGAATTTTTGTATTAGGAATACTAAATATTGAATACGCGTTGTTGTTAAATAGCTTCTCTCTGTAATATTTTCTTTATTCGTATGCATTTACGGACTCTTTTCTTTTGTCTTAGTTTCTTAGTACAGTACATCACAACAGGTACTGTCTGCGTTTTTGTTTATTCGGAAAACTCTATACCGAGCGAACTCGTAATAAAAATTATGTAAACGTACAAAAAGTAGAATGATATGATCCGGCAATCCAACAGAGAACATTACATTAACACACATTTTGTATGGATGACAAGACCAGACCACGACCACACATGTTTTGGTAAGGTATAATATTTGTCTCACAATCAGCGCAGCGCGCAGCGCAGCGTATACATCTAGAAACGTAGCCGCAGCAGCGTTGCATTGTCGTGTCGTTATATTGTTAGTTCTCGCCGTAGCTGCTTGTTGGAGCTCATTTGTCTTCTTTTTTTTTGTAATTATGTACGTTTTTGTACTTTTGATTTGATTGTTATCAAAATTTAAATGCAATGATACGATGGATTGATGGATAGATAAGGATGAAACGTCGCGACGACACCATACATACGATACTTTGCATCACTTTTTTGACAAGGTGGTTTTATAAAATGAAGCAGTCATTGGATTTTAGCAAACTCCACTTGCTCCTCTTCCTCCTCTAAAAGGTCGTAACCCCGAAATTTAGCCGGTCGTATATACCTGGTCTACCGGCATTGTATTTCATTGCCCTTTGACCTCAGACATCATATTATTAGTTATGCAGCATGCTTAAACCATAAACCTTTTAGCTTGAGATTGAGATTGATGTTGCAAAATATGAATTGAAGAAAAGCGTTTCACGGGAATGAATGAACGTTCATATTCATACGTTTTGCTTGTTTGACAGCATAACCGAGCAAACCGTGTGTATTCATATAATCCTACACAACCCACCCACCACGCACCCTTCTGTATAGAACTATTCCCAGCTGCCAGCTGATAATATTACATAAAATCACATGTTGAGTCAGATAAGTGGGATTAGTGGGATAAATAATCAAATTGTTTTCAACTAGCCTAGCCTAAATAATACTTGAAATTTAATCGACAGTGTAATACATATTTTAATTAAATTAAACGTACATTTTTGACAGTGCAATCCGTTCTGGACTACAGGCTTGTCAAGTTAGGAAATTAAAAATTACACTTTAGGCAAGTCAAAACCGGCAATAGTGAAAGTTCTAAAAGCATCGCGCATCGAAATCGACAAAACGTTTTTGCAATGCCACCGAAAAAGCAGAAGTTCGTAAGTATTAACGCAAAAGGGTGTGAAGCGCCGTTACTTCCGGGTAAGAAACAGGTTTAATTTTCGTTAATTGTTAGTTAACATTTCAGCTTGAGTATGAAATCCGTTTTTGATGAACTGACTTTTGCATTTTTGTTCCGTTCGTATGCTTCTTACAGGTCGGCAACGCTGTGATTGCCAAGCTGTCAAGCATGAACTGATGAATAACTGCTTATCATGCGGTCGTGTGATTTGTATACAGGAAGGGGCTGGCCCTTGCTTTTTTTGTGGTGAAATAGTAAGTAAATACGAAGAAATTATGATTGAGATTGATATGTCTAAGTTTCAATTTTGCTAAAGCAGTTTTTACCTAAATCGTTGATTTTTTAAATTCTTGTTGAAGTTCATTTCAAATATGTATTTCAATTTCAGGTCATGAACAAATCCGAACGACAGAGGTATCAACAAGGGAATCAAAAGGAGATCCAGAAGCTGATGAATAAATATTCTAAACTGCCAAATCCAGCCAACGATGAGAAGAAGAAGTTAGCGGATGCACAGAAAGAGAAGTTGCTTGAATTTGATAAGAATAGTGTCAAGAGGACTCAAGTGATTGATGATCAAGCAGATTATTTTGCATCCGAAAATCCTTGGCTGTCGGAAGATGAGAAGAAAATGTTGAAAGAAAAGCGACAGGAATACATTGACGCTAAAAGTAAAACCAAGAGGAAAATTCAGGTCACGATAGATTTTGCCGGTGAGACTGCGACGGAGTGATTATGTTTATACTTTTTATTTATTTTATTGTATTCAGTTAAAATGATATCGTTTCAACTTTAAATGTATTCCAGGTAGGAAAATTATTGAAGAAGTTCCCAAAGCGTCGTCCCTGCAAGATTATAACACGTTAAACATTAGCAAGCCGAAAATCGCCGGAAGTGATAGAATCAGTTCGGATACGTTTGAAAATGAAAAGGAAGTAATGAAACCTGAGGTACGTAATTAAATATATTATTTATGATTTATGATGTGTTCTAACTAATTACTTTTGTCGATATTTGATATTTTTTTTATTGAATTTGGGAAATGTTTTTGGCGAACCATTCAGTTTGTTGGGCAGCTGCAGAAACTTGGAATTGGGAATGAAAGTCCTGTGATTTGGAGTAATAGAATTCAAGATTCAGAACTTCAGGAAATGGTTGATTCAGGAAATTGCATAAGCATATTGCAACCATATGCTTCCCTCGTAATTGAAGGAGTTAAAAGGTTACTTGCTGCTATTACAAGTATTTTAGATTTATCAAATTACTAACTAACCAGGACAGTTATCTTAAAAAGGCTTTTAAATCGAATAATGTTTTAATTTCGATCCAGGTTTGAAGGTCGGAATTGGTACACCCCGATACGTGGTCGCGTATGGCTTATGTCAGGAAAAAAGCCACCCACCTCAGAACTTGTGGAATCCGTGAAGGCTACATATACTCATATTGTTGAAGGTAAGCTGACTGAGACTAATAATTTGGTTACAAGATTTATTTTTGCTCAAAGCATTGGTAGGTATAATTAATAGTTTTTGTTAAATCCAATTAGATCTTGAGTTTCCATCTTTATTGCCGACTGGGTGCTTATTAGGTTGCGTCGACCTAATCGACTGTTTACCTCAAGAAGAATTCGCTGAGCTGTATCCATACGGGGAAGTTGCGGATCCATTTGTTTTGGTTCTGGCAAACCCGCAAATTCTCCCCATTAAAATGCCCGTTCAAGGAAAACCAAAAATATGTACGTAACAAACTTATCATTATGCTCGAACAATTAAGGAAGTACTCGCAATACACTTCAAATTATCTTTATCTACATGTAGAATAATTGTATTTATTTTTCGTAATTACTTACTATTTACAGTTAAATTGGATTCGCACATTCATCAAGCAGCAAAGAAGGCATTAATGAACATAAAGTAAAAAGAAGTCTATAAATCTAAGTAACAATTCCATCGGAGGAGCGGTAATCCATTGCTCAAATCGCTGATCGTTGTCTTCACATTGAAACTCCGCAATCACTTCCTACATATTCATGTGGTGTATTATATACGAATTCTAATTAATCAATCAGCTTTAAACAAATCGTAAGAAGGCTTGAATAATTATAGCCGTTTTTTGTATTGAACCTTTGAATTATTAATCCGAGTCTTCCGGACATTCCTTAATAAATCCGTATTGAGCCATTTCTGAAAGCATGAAAATATACAATTTAGTTATTTCAAATCTGATCAAAACAATCACATTACAAATTTTCCCTTTGCTTTTGCTGTTCAACCTTTATAAAAGTCATTCTTTGCTACAATCCTCTTGATGAAGTCATGATCAATGGCTTCATCAAAAGTAAGGGTTCCACCTAGACTCTTTGGTAGTATATCAGGGCTGAGGAATGGGTGCACATTGTGAACATTCTTGCCATGTTCAATGATCTAAAACAAAATTCATAATGGAAACCGTGTCATTTGTCAACATGTATAATTATTCCATTATAAGTAATCCGCCCATTGACTTTGATTTCATAATAGTTTCATCCTACCCTCTTTTTCAGTTTCTCCTTCAGGAACGGTTTCGCCAACGAATAAATCAAGTCAAATATGTATGGGTTGTTAACAATGTGTGCCTTCTTGAATTTTGCTGGAAGGCCACCCTAGCGAACACAAAGCATAAGCATTATCCAATGTTAAACAGAGTGTGTCTCATTAAAAAAATTAAGTATTTAAAATTTATCTTCTCTGCACATACTACCTGATAGCCGTAAATGATGCGGTGCAGTCTCGCAAAAGTCATTTGCCCAGCCATTTGACGCATCTTAGTAAATGTCAAACCGCCATGATCTATCAGGGCAATTAATCCCGAAAGCTGTACATCTTCTGTGGACGTAATCTCATCAATGATGAGGCAGGTAGCTGCGAGTACGAATCGCAAGTCAATTGCAACGGGGTCCCAGTTTCCTAAAATTAAGAAGGTTTTTTTTTAACTTGCTTGCAAAAAGTTATATATTAATTCAAAAATTTGTTTGGCAATGTTATTAACTTATGTCACTAGCAAGGATTAAACAACAATTTTTTTGCGAATCATCATCAGACACCGACCTCCGACCGGGTTTAGATCAGATTCAGATCTTAGATCAGGCAAAGTCGGAAATAAGTAAATGTAGCGTTGTCATTCATTCAATTCATTCTCATAATGAAGTAAACGATTCTCATTGATTCATTCATTCTTATCCTTTAAAACCTACAACATGAATGACTATGACCTTGACCTCGATTCTTAAACATTAACATTACAAATGGTAGCACATTAAGATTACAGCAAACAATTAATAGTTCTCAGAATCAGAATACAACAAACATAAAAATACTCGACAACCTAACCTAGACTCAAATTATGAGACGTATTTTTGTTCATCATAACATGCATGTTGTGCGTGAGCACGATCTCGTTGTGTTAATCAAATTCAAATCAATCGATCTCTGATTAAAAGATTAATCTTTCATAAAAACTGACAACGGAATACAAATGATAGAACCTTGAATGGGGCAATGCGAGAATTCAGTTAAAAAAAGTCAAACTTTTCATGCATGTTGACGAATCATCTAATATCTATGGGGCCCTTTCTTTGGCATTTTCATTTTACAATACATTTTTCTGCCTAGGTCTAATAGATTGTGTCATGTCATTACACGAAATATTTCCCCGAGTTTTAATAGTTTACGGTAACATACTTGATTGCCAGAAAAGTATTCTCCTTCCGCTTGGGTCTCTGTGCTTCAGAACACTGATGATATTACAGCTCATCACTTGTTTCAAAGCGCTGGGATATAATATCTCATTGAGTCCTGGAGAATTTTCACGAAGTGTGTAGTATTGCTGGATCTGCAAATAAAAAGTGACAATTAAGAAATGAGTTACATATTAAGCATGAACCGTTTTTCCTTGTAAAAATATATGTTATTATACGCATTGTGATGTCATCAGCTATAATTAGTATGCTGATTGTGATTCGAAAACTAAAAATATTAGCAGTATAACAGACAACAACATTGTAATTAATTACGTGTCGTAACTTACGTGTGATAATGTCAACTTTGTATAACCTTGAAAAATATCTACATAATATTTTGCTTACCCCAATCAGAGCCTCCTCAGGATTATATTTCCGAACACGTATGAATCTTAACAGGAAGTCGTCGTCTGTAGGGCATCTCAGGTTTTTCATGTCTGAGCAAAATAAAGAATACATGTATGCTAGAGATTTTTCTTCAACAAACATAATATATTGGGGCAACGTGAGACATTCTGAATTGTATTGTGCAATTACCTTTTAAAAGTGTCTTCAACTCCGCTAAAGCTTCCTTTTCAGTATACTCACTTCGTGCTATGATTTCCATTTTAACAGATTTTTGTTATTTATCCAAAATATCCAGATGTAAAAAAGCGATGTATCCGAACAATTCACTTCGCCGAAACTTCCTTCAACAAAGTGGTTCACAAAATAATTAAACGTTCACTATCGGAAGCTTTTCAATAATCTCGCTTCACCTTGAATTATTCAAAACCACCGAAGGGATCAACAACCCTCCCGAACTTATTGAAAATCTATCCGGTTGCGACACAGGAAATAATTGGTTATTTCCCCCAAAAAAGAATCTGATCCTGATCCAGGTATGGCCAATATCACTACCAATATCAATATTGAAAAATTCCACCTCTCTGCCTCCTGCAAATTCCAACAAAAGGTTCAAAGCAACTTGTTGCATAAAAGCCGTAGCTCTTTAACTTGCAATTTGCATCAAATCCACACAAACAAACAAAACCACTTTTCCTTTCACATGGATCCAATCTTTAGGGTTATAGACACAAAGATAGAATGACGGCACCCAGTCCAAATCTCCATATAGCCATATAATATTTTTTTCTCCAAAAAAAGACAAGCTAATCGCCTATATTTTCATACATACATAGAGAAGCTCTCCCATTAAATCAAATCATCTTATGCCACCAGACTTGATGAAAATGCCCACTATTACTCCTTAACCTCAGTAAGGATATTCTTAACCATCGTCATCATCATCATCGTCAAAAAAACGTATTGATGAATCCGATATCTATGTAGGTCTTCCATACTTTCTTGCACTTGACATATCAATTTACACAACAATCGCGCTAAAACAAACCTACGCTTGCACTTATCCCTACAATATCCTTGTCCGTCATAATCATGGATGTAATCTGTTTGTTATTTGGCTTGTTAGGCGGTTGCAAATTAACTTAAAAGATGATGAGAAGGAATCATCCCACTTAAGATAGGCACAATCAGTTCATGTATTATGTATACTCGGGTATAACTTATATGTATCTCTGCAATATTTGCATAATATATATATGCCCAAAGATACTTATATGTCTTACCCTTTTACGTTAAAACTGAAATATATCACATTTACCTACTTGCGCTTGTGAACAAAATAAAACTGTTCAAACCGTTACTTTTCATCCATTGTACTTTTCCTAGCTAAAAAGTCTGGTATTGGTTTGGGTATGAAGGATGAAGGACGGCTATGGAAAGGGTGAGTGATACAAAAATATTAGCAGCATAACATATAACATAACACATCCATACTAATTAACTCAAACTCATGGCTTTGGTCACAATAATCATTCCATATTTCTATTCCATATCCAACATCCCTTAAATTCTGAAATATTAGCCAATATCAATTTATACAGGGCTAACAGCACGGCTAACAGCTATACAAGGGCTCCCTCGAAAAAGAGTCTTCAAAAGTGTGAGCAAGGGCACGAAGGCCCAAAACCAAAACAAACGTAACGCAACGCAAACTTGATCATGAACCTTATCGATGTAACGCATGGCTCAGAGCAGAGTACTTAAAAATGCAGCGACATTTTTTCAACAATGTTCATGGATATATATATACTTATGTATGAAATAGGGTATATGGAAAGTGGTTGGTTAATATGTCTTCGACATGCCCACATATTATCTATTGCAACTGTGCTTTATAGCACGCGAAAATAGAACGCTCAAAAAAGTTAGCAAAAATTTATAATGCAATTTTTCATACAAAAATATAAAGTGACATGGTGTGTTATACAACGCTCATCGCATCGTCCTAAACCAGTTGGTCACCCTCACCTCCACCAAATAAAAAGTATGAAAAGAATCCGATCATGGCCAGTTCATTTTCCTTTTCTGTTAAATGTACGTGTATGAAGTGAAATGGCAAGTTCTTTGTTGTTTGGTTTGGTATAGCAGATTTGATTTGATTTTGGTATAGATCCCATTTGCAATGTAATGTATTCATGGATTTCTTCATGCGCAGTTTGGTAAGCATACCCTTAACCTCCAAAAAAACGCTGTTTGTCATCATCAACAACATTAGTGTCCAATGTCCAACTATAACTGTTTGCAAGTTAAACTCTGAAGGGAAGGGAATCAAGAAAAGTAAAAAGAGTTAATTTAGTTATTTTATCAATTTTATCATACTACCGTCTAATGCTATAACTGATGGAAACTTTTCTTGCATTGGCTGAGTGACAAACTGACTATGAATTAAAAACACGCTTGAAAAGCAAACCCTGACCAAAAGCATGCGTCACCCTTTCCCTTCAAGATAAATAAGGCGTTTATTATTGTCTCTCTCGAACAAAAGCAAACTGAGAGGGAACAGAGAGGAGTCTACCTACGCAGTACACAGAATGTAGCCGATAATTGAAGATGAATTGCTTCCCCAATAGCTTCAAAACCATTATCATATCATTATGCTTTAACAGATAAGCCCATTTTGATATAGCCAATTTGAAATCATCCCTTTTCATTCTTGAAGTATGCAGTTATCGCTATCAATTGCATAACCAACGGCCCCTTTACCTTTACCAACATTTTCAAAATTTACATAGGAGGAAAATTTATATAAGTACAGCTATGCATATTTCTATTAGAATATGATATGAATTTAAACGTTCCATTCATTCCAACGTGCACATTACAAACAGGTATGGATCGTCATTTTGATTTAATAAGATGATAGCCTTCGTTTCGTTACGTGCCTAAATTTTGACAACAAGCCGCCTTCATTCGGGATGGATGGGATGGATATGGAAGGGTGGAAGAATCAATTTTTGACGTTCTTTTATAAAATGGTTGGGTCGGGTGGTTGTTTTGAATTGCATGTGACTTTGAGCAATGAACCAATTTTCTAAAGGTAATTTTCATTCTTGCAATTTTGAATGTCAAGTTTACTGGATTTGAATTTGGATAGATACGCAACAGTCGCATGGGATTTTATTGGGAGCAGTGGGATGCTCTATGCTATATGACAGGAGTCTTATCGGGCTCTATATGATTAACACACAACTCATTCATGAATTCAAATATGAATCTCAGCCTTCATATTTCAAACTCACTGGTAGCGCATGCTCACGTTCGATAAAGTTACGTTGTTGTTGTTGTGTATCCTGCAACTGCAACACATCACCCAACAAACAATGGCTATAGAATAGTA
>JAQGAI010002064.1:0-13090 GCA_034696905.1 Lepidocyrtus violaceus
ATCCCCGGACCTGGGTCTCACTAACTGGTCGGTCCTTTTTCTTATCCGAAATTCAAGTACACAGATAAAGGATCAGAGGGAAACCCTGGGAGGGAATGATCCCCTCATATATGTCTTACATTATGACACTTTTCCCCAACGATAGCGCAGTAATACTGAAGGTTAGTTGTGTGGAAGGAGGAGGGAGAAAAGTCACTTTATTTTTTAAGACAAGGAGTTTCCACAATCGGATACATAAAAATAAGGATGGAGATGAAGAAGAGGAGAATAAAAATAGGGAGAGAAAAATTGCATGATGTTTTTGATTATGATGATAGTGCTTTAGTTATGTTCGTAAAAAGGGACAGGATGCATGGGGAATGCTGCAATGTAAACGAAAAAGACGACCCATTTTTCTGCCTCTGCTTGCAAAAATAAAGAGAAAAAAATATTTTTTTTCTTTAAAGAAGGGAATAAAAAATCTTCCTCTTCCCAAACAGTACACACACACGGAGGAAGAAAATGTAAAAGAAGTAGTTTCTGGTTTGAGATAAAAGGAAATTTGGTGAGAGGAGAGCAGGAAGTTACAAGAGAGAAAGTAAGCTGGAGTTACAAAGAAATGGCATTGGATCCGCCGCATGTCTTCTTTTTTTGCATTTCATGCCAACGGCAAGATAGAAAGAAGAGTGCAGGAAGGAAGCATACATGGCGGGCTGTATGTTGTAAAAGAAAAAAAAATGGTGATGGAATTCGGAGAGAAAACGGGAAAGTAAGCTAAAGGGAATGAGTTTAAAATTGAGATAGGGAAACATAACATTTCAGTTCCTCTTCTTCATTCTCTCTCTCTCTCCGAAGAAAATAGTAAAATGTTTGAAATTGAATAGGAAAACATGATGTAAATCTTGTAGCATGTATATGAAAAGCTTGGAGAAAATGGAATAAGGTTAAGTTGGCTCACCGACACATACAAATAAATTCAAAGAAGACAAATGAAATGAATGCTGGAAAAAATGAGCTTTGATAGAAGATTCATGCTGTTCATCTCCAAAGATGGATGCCGGCTGCCAGGAATTTACTTTTTGGCTTTTGCCTGCGCTTATGTTTCTTTTACTGTTTTCGTTTTGGGGAAGAGAGAAAGTCTTGTAGGTCCCGAAATGAAGAAAACTATCTCCAAACAGGAGGAAAACACTGGGAAAACAGAAAACCGTCAGCGTCATGGTCGGGAACACCCGTAAAAAGTAAAATATGTGTAACATCCGATTTCCTCCTATGTTGAAATTGAATGGGGGGGAAGAAACCTTGCATTTCTATCAATACTAATTTATTTACATCTGAGCTAACAAACAAATAGCATTAAGGAATAAAAACTGCTCCCTTTTGCTCGGGAAGAGAAAAATAAATAAATTTTTCACAATTTCAATTGAATTCGTGAAAACAAATTAAATTTCTTCCCTTTGATCCAAACTATCCTCCTCCTTTTAAAAGATGCCGTGCTGTGCTAGCCCAGGCGCTATGCAGATAAGAGGAAATATCATCAACAGCGACAGCATGGAACCATCCTGCTTCGGGACGGCAGGCGGCATGCGACAGGCAACCCATCCCATATCCCAACGGTATGACGCTTGCTCCCAGAATGGCTTCCATTTAAGGAAAATACATTCCAAATGACAGGGAACCACTTTTGAAAGTGATTTTATTTTAATGAATTGCTTCTTCGGGCAATAGTGTCAAGTGCCATCGATGTGTGTGATGCAATAAACAGGAACACTTGCCTTATCATCGAGCCTTATTCTAGATGTAAAAAAAGCCTCTTTTGATCATCGCCGTATCTAAAATCTAAAGTTTTAATGCTGACTTATGTGAATGAAGAACACTTCAACTTCATTGTTCCCTTAAAAACTTACTGTTTTCAGTGGGTACCCTGCACTGCAGTATTTTTTCTTGCTAGTGTGTCTTGATTCATTGAAATTGATTATTGATTGTGATTGCATTTTTACTTTCACTGCCGGATTTTCCCTTCTACTTTACAATCACGCATCACACAATTCATAACGGATTCAGAACATGTGGGAATCAGCAGAAATTACCCGCAATGAACTAAATTGGACGAGAATGAAGGAAAAGGGAAAGTAACACGTATCTAGCAAGTTGGTTTGCTGCAAAAGCGGATGGAGTGCTCGTGCTCAGCACATTTTCAATTTCTGTGATTTTTGTCACAATCGTAATTATTCATATCGCCCATCATCGTCATCATCACATCACTCGTCAACTTCCTGGCTGGGAAGTGGGAACCATAATTTCGTACTGCCTCATGCATATTTTTCGTACTGCCGCATGTCTGTCATGAGCCGAGCCTTCGCCTTCAACTCTCCTTCTCATCTCATGGGAACCTTGCAATCTGCAAATCTGGCATGAAAATATGAAGGCAAGAATTCCGGTGAAAAGTGAAATGAGATGAGTCTCTTGATGGAATGAACTGAAGTGAGGGAGAAAGGACCCTGAAATAATGAATGACTAAAAACTGACGATAGGAACTGGTAGAACGTGTATAAAAGAACAGATGGATGAATGAATTGTAAAATCGTAAATAGTTATATGTAACGCATAAACATCATCATTATCATATCATTCATATCCCACTGGAGGATACTATTGACTGGAGGAGGATGAGTAAGCGCATTTGAAAAGCATGGAATAGGTAAGCGAGGTGCACTTATAGTAAATGCACGTCAGCAACCTATCTCAGAAAGAACGGAAAGGAAGGCATCGGCATGAATCATTTTTGTGAGCGTACGTGTCCGTGTGCTCCTGATGGGTTTTGTTTGCTTTGCTTTTGTCTTATCAAAAACAGAAACAAATGGGAAATTAGGTGGATAAAAGCTTTCGACATTTCTCCAGTGAAGTCATGTCCATATTTCGATTGTAATTTATTGTGATCAGATCAGAATCAGTTTTTGTAGCAATAGCAGAATTACTAACTTGTCCATTATCCGTAAATTAAATGAATAGCTATAGTTGGTATTTGGTATGCTGTGTAAATTAGTGAGTGAGTCGAGTCAGAGAGCTAGATGATAAAACAGCTGATGGTGGTGGTGATGTTGACAGGCAGATGACCGTCAATAACATATCGACTGATGAGGGTGGGATAAATTGTTGATGTTGATACAAATACAACTTTAACTGCTGACTGCACTACTGATTCATTCATGGTGATTTAGTGGGACGGATTCGAGGAGTCAGCAATTAAATTAATTAGACTTAGCCTGGTCTTGGTGTTCAAGTTGGATTATTGGGATTGGGTGGGCGGATACTGGATACTGGTTATCAATTGGATTGGAACTGTGGTGAATTAGTGGCTACTGGAGGAGATAATTTTCGGAACAAAGGAACTGCTGGGGGTAGTAGCTTCCAGCTTTAGTCCCTGATGAGTCTGTTTGTTGAAGTGTTAGTTCAAAAGTTATTTAATAAAACCAATGTTTCGATATAATACCAAAAATGTATTAAATCTTTGACCCAAAGGGTGTACTGACACTGAATATTTTACTGCTAATTATTTATCAAGTAGTATGCTATAAAATTGTATTTTCTTGATGCAGAATAATCCAAGCACTATAACTGTGAGTCCAATTGGATCATCCGCAACTGACCACCGAATGGAATGACCTAATAGTGAAAAGAAACGAAGAAGACTTGGATGTCGTACTTTATAGATTCCGTTTTTTCTGGAGTGCATTTAATTTACAACAATAAAACATTATCTTGGCCCAGAAATAAAGATTTACACTAGATAAAAAAATGTCAAAGCATGTACCATTTATGGGTACTTTTTTTAGTAGTATTAGAGGGCTTCATCGCAATTCCGTTTTAGTGCTTTCCCGATTTGTGGTGACGTTGTTCCATTGGTTTTAAACTTATATACCTAAAGTATGTTTTTAACTACGTGGCATGTGCCAAATTTTGTTTCCACGTCTTTCCTGTGTCCTGAAAGTGATCACAGCGGGCTGCAGAGAGCCCTGGGATAATTAGAGGAAGGATTTCGTAGCCTGAGTTTGACTGAGAGTCGTAGTTTTTGAAGGAAAATGAACCGTTTCCCAACACCTGTCCTACTCTTAATTATCAAAGTTTCAATTTAAGCTGTAGTCTTGCCACTTTCATTTGCCGTGAACTCCCGTCTACTCCATGCCAGCAGTAGCGCCATCATCATCACATAACTGTGTAGTATAAAATCTTTCTTGTTCCGTTCATGAATGCGGAGGACATCAAAAAAGTGTATTAAAGGTCTAACTCCCGTCTAGGTGGTGGTGGCTGCGGTGGGGGCTGATGATGTTGAATACAACTCATAAATTATGTTTATGTTTTCAGGACAGATCCGGAAGGGCGTCCGCAGCAGCAACTTTCATCAGGTTTTTGCAGCACAAAGCAATCGGCCATATCTGGAATAGGCGCTATAACGGAGGATATTCTTAGAAAAATAGGAAGGTGAAGTACCCAAAAATAAAATGCTGTATATAAATGGAATGGAACGTTTTGGTTTTCTATTTTTTCCCTAGAAAAATGCTAAAAATCTGCATAATATAGAGCTGAAAACTATATCTTAAAAAGGGGAAGGTTTCTCCAACCAACTCCGGCTCGAAAAAATGAAAGCGCAAGCTGGAGCTCTAGAATAATGGTGGCAATGCGGCACCATGTGTGTCTATGAAGTTTATGTCTGCTGCTCGCTGGAGAGTACGGAGACCAGCTTGAACCCCAGAGTTCTCCAAGTAATTGTGTTCCTATTATTGTTATAAACTGGCTGGTTGCTCAATAGGAATGAACAGAGCCCGAGTTGGAAGGAGAGCACAGGACTGGAGTCAAGTTGAACTACTTGCTCCTCTGTTCTTTAGGGACAACTGACATTAAAAAGAATGAATGAGGAAGAAATACTGCTGCTGCTGGTTGCTCAAAAACTCTGGCTGGAACATTTTTCTTCCTATTGTGTACTGCCGTGAGAAGGGAGCATGGCAAAGGCATGATGGCATGGAATGTCCCCGTTATACTTTGTGTTTTTTGACGTGATATCTGCAAGCTTTCCCTTTGTACTGGAATGGGATGGAGAAAATTCAGCTCATGCACTACTGCTTGGCTTCAATGCTGCACCAAGCACCAGTAGAGCATTTCTCCTCCTGTCCTGGTCGCTATTTATACCAGGCTCTAACTATTGATTTTTATTTTTCCAGCAGAATTTTACCGCAGCGACCCGAACATTGTTATAGTAGGAAGAGCATAGCAAGAGCTGCTGCTGGTTGCTGCCGACATCATCAGGAAGGGATTCGATAGGGAACCTAGGGAAGACTAAAGCAATATTGTCCCGACTGCTGGATCGTTCCGCGTTCTATATTTTCTATTGTAGAAAATATCTCCTCTTGCTTCAGTCCTCAGAGTCGTTGTTGTTGGTACGTCCCGTTCTTATCTATATAATTTTGTGGGCATAACATAACGATAAAATTATATATAGTTTGTATAGAATAATATTTGAAGCTCGGCTGTATAGCCTTGTTAACCTGATAGAGTCATTTTATTACAAAATTATATTTACTATTTCAATCTGGGATTATTATTTTGACCGTCGAATATTTGTGGTTTTCTAAAGGGTGTCAACTGGGAGGGAATTTTTCATTTAAAACAATGTTGGTAGGTTGTTAGGGTTTGGATAGCCAACCTTACCTTTTGAAACTGGGGACTTTCACAGAACGACAACATTAATCATCATAAAAAATTGTACACATCAACTACACTTTCCATATCAAAAAATATCATATCTTCAAGGGAGAATAGGTCAAAATTGACAGTTGCTCCATATCCTATCCAAATATCAAAATCTACGTCGTACACAGCACCTGATGCCAAATTATACATTTAGTGATATTAAGTGGTTTCCTCCTGTAAAGTTTAATGTGGACGTGACGTATTAGGGTTAGCTGAAGCCCTTCTTCGACACCAACTAAACATAGTAGTGCACTTATAGGCAAATTGGTTTCTTGCAGTTTATTGTAATTAAATAGCTGCTTGATGGAATGGAATAAGGCTATTTGTCTTTGATAGTATATTTTGAATTAGGGGAAGATCGTGGTAAGAAATTTTAATGTCGGGATTCGAAGAACAAATTCCAATATATATATGTGACGAAGTTTTGTACTAACTGTTTTCTCTTTCTTGTATTGCAGGTGACAAAAGGGGAGCCTTTGGTACATCAGCTATTGAATTTGTCGTTGTCGCCTCTGAGAATTTCGATCTCGGGGTATGAGCCATAAACTCCCGACATGCCCAGGAAATCATCAAACTTCTCCTCGATTACAAATTTGTCATTTTATTGGAAACGGGGTTGACCATAGGCTAGGGTGTGGTGGAGGAACAACCATAATGAATAAATGCGAAAGTAATAGTGGGAATCCTGAAGAGGATCGGATCCTTCTTCATCCATTCGACTACATTCGTTCGCTTCCTGGGAAAGGAGTGCGCTCAAAGCTGGCCATCGCATTTAATTACTGGTTAAATGTCGACCCAGCTATTTTGGAAAAAGTGTGCGATATCATGGAGATGTTACACAATGCTTCGTTGCTGTATGTTCACGAACTGATCACACGTTTTAGTTTTATTATTAATACCACGTTACCGATATGTTGACTATTTTCCTTTTGAATATTTCTTTTAGAATCGATGATATTGAAGATGGAAGTGAACTTAGGCGGGGACAACCAGTCGCCCATGCTATATTTGGTGTACCACAGACCATCAACGCAGCAAATTATGTTTACTTCATTGCACTCGAAAGGACAATAGCTTTAAATCATCCAAAAGCTGTAGAAGTATTCACAGAGCAGTTACTGGAATTACACCGAGGACAAGGGATGGAAATATACTGGAGGGATAACTTTATATGTCCTAGTGAAGCTCAGTATAATGAAACAATTGTCAAGAGTAAGTAATCTTGCCTTAATTTAACATTTTCTTTAAAATGGCTTTCAATTTCAGATAGGGTATCGGTATTTAATTAATTCGAGATATTTTCTACTTTTAACAGAAACGGGTGGTTTATTTATGCTTGGAATAAAGCTGCTCCAGTTGTTCAGTGACTACAAGAGTGATCTTAAAAATCTGGTCTCAATGTTGGGCTTATACTTCCAAGTACGAGATGACTACGCTAACCTAATGTTGGCTGAGGTAAGATCAGGAGAAACCAGTTAACAATCATTATTTAGTAAGTTAGTCAGGTTATTAATAACTTTGCGGTTTCACAAGTTTCCTTCCTTTTTTGCAGTATTGTGAAAATAAAAGCTTTTGTGAAGACCTGACTGAAGGGAAATTCAGTTTTCCAGTGATACATGCGATTCATTCTCATCCTGAAGATAACCAAATTCAGTGCATTCTTAAGCAGCGAACTAAGAATATAGATTTAAAAAAGTACTTTGTCTCGTTATTGGACAAATTTGGATCTCTCAAATACACTGAAACTGCGCTGCGACGTTTGGAACAACAGCTACGTGATGAGACGGCTGCGCTAGGAGGAAATCCTTACCTTACGGCGTTGCTCGATGAACTTACTGCTTCCATTCCTAAGTAATTACTGTAGAAAAGTAGAAAACTAATTTATATATGCATAGAGAAGCTGATGGGTTTAATTATGTACAACAGTTTAAATTAACCAGGAGATTTTCTTTTATTATTATTAGTATTATATAAATGCTATACATTCTATCACTAGAGCATTTTGAAAGTTTTCTAGATCATAGATCATTTTAGTCTTTAATTACTCTTTTTTACCAAATTATTTTGTACTGATTGTGACCGTTTTGTTAGGCATAGATTTGAAGTACTTAAACGGATACTAAATTTAGAGATAGATGTAAGTACATTCTTGTCTAGAACAACAAAAAATTAAAATTCCGGTTCTGTGCTTGCATTTAAGGTAGGAAAACTGCTTGGAACAATATTGTAAAATCTAGTCGTAAAACTTGGAAGTATTTCAATTGAAAAAGTAAAAATTATTACTGGATTGACTACATTTACAAAATATGGATCGGTATTATTCCTACTTGGAAATTGGAAAGAGTTATCTATTGTGACATAAATAATATAATTGTGAGGAGGTAAGATATTTACGCGACAGTTGTTCAAACCGTTGACAATAAAATTGCTGACTAGATTTACCTATGAATGGTTCAATATGATATACAATATTATACAATACCTAAAATATAAAAATATACACCAAACATGTTTCAATTAGATAAGTATATCTCAACAATGATGATAAAAATGAGAATAAATATCGAGCTGTTACGGGTTTGTGGAGACATAAACTCTGATCCGTGTTATCGTATAACTTATTTTATTGCATTTAAGTATCCTAATTTTAAGTAAAGCGATCTAATCATTGATGTTGTTTATGTAAGAGAGGGATCAGGGTTGCCTCAAAGATTGGACTTTTATTATTACCATAGACTATGAGCAGCTTATTCCAGCTCAAACATAGTATGCACCTACTATACCTTATATCATCGGTAATCAAATCAGTCGTTTCGAACTTAATTAGCAAGTCATTTAAAAAAATATATTTGTGGCTTCATCTAGAAAAAGATTCTTCCACACAAAACAAATATCTTCACATGAAATGCTCCAAATGTTCACATCTGTGGTGTGGAATTTTTTTATTATTGTTTGAACCGTGCAATGAGTACAAGTTTGCTTTTGGCCATTTTCGATTTGTCTATCACCACCGCCGTGTCCTTAAGCATCCAGGTGCAAATCATCACAAAACCCGGTGAGGTTGTTTTTTACTTCCAGTGTAGTGGAGGCTTAAAAAGTTTTGTTGAGACAAATGAACTGTTTCGACTCTCTCCAGCTACTGTATCCCGTTCGCATTAGTGTTGTTTGAACACTCGACAGTAAAATAAATATCGTAACCACTTTACATCCAGATTGAACGAGGAAAATTTAGGAGCCAAAGAATGTCCATTGTTTCCCCGTTTGAGCATCATTTAAATGTAATGTAGGAAGATAAAACCAGATAAACTGCTTTCCTTCTCTAAATGATCAAGGCGTGGTAATGGTGGTTTTTAAATTAAATCTTTCTGGAGACAGACAAGACAACTTTTCTTCACACACCTATATACCCTACATTATGTTTACCTAGCCTATCTGCTTTCTCCTTCATAGGAGTTCCCCTGATGTAAGTACATACGTATGGAGTATTGAGGAATTAGAGAAAACTTATTCCCACTTGAACCGACCAATGTTTGATTTAAGCTTCTCCGTCTCTCAATTCTCATTTATTTCTCTTGTTTCCAGTTGGAATTCCATTTGTCTTCAGATGTTGTATATCTACGATATGATATGTGATGAAATGGCACAAACAAGTAAAAATCAGCATTTATACAAGCATCGTCACGTTCAGTTTGAGTGGAGATGTTGTCCCTACACTCTTTGAATTTTGCTTTTCACTCGATTTCCCAGTTTCTATAATTTCACCTGAAAAAGAACCATCCCCATCTTCAGATGTCTTAGTTTCAATTCAACTAACTTGATGTTCAAATATTATTCACCCATAGCACAGAATTGATTAGAGTCATGACATGGAATACAGAAGGTTTCCTCTCCCTTCATCATTCATTTTTCTTCCTGACACTTCCACAGAAAGTAAAGGGGAGAGCGGTCTGTTTTCACCTGCAGAATTACATATTTGTACACACATTTATAGTGACGTACTAATTTTTTCTCTTTACTGAAGTGCTTCGATGATTATTATTTCTGTTAGATAGGCACCTACATTCGAGTAATTTACATAAGAAAAGTTATGCGGGTAGCACCGGCTTGTTCCAGTTTGGGAAGAAGAAAAATAATATCTCTACTTTACTTACATATTGTTATTTTTTCTCCGAGGATTGCATAAAGCCATATTAAATAACGCAAGCAACCCCACAAGGCTGTCTGTCGATTATTTGCTCTTGTCAAAAATTGGGGAAGAGAAAGTTAAGTTAACATACTTTCAACACCTGACGACTACTTGGCAAACCTGACAAGGCAGAATAAAACCGCATAAACGAATTTTATACAACACAATACCTTCAGTCCATCCATTTCAGACTATGCTTTCCATTCCATGCTTATAGAAGCATGAACATAAAAAACATTTTTGGTGTAAAGTGACATAAAAATAGTTAACCGCACATATGTGAAAACTTTCTCCTGGCTCTTGATGCCTGATACGTGTAGGCCGTGACGCCTGTTGTTCTCCTCATTTTGGCTGGTAATTTTATTTCTGCTGTATGATATGATTGGTTTGAGAAAAGTATGGTTTAATTAGGGTTGTCGACAGAAATTGGTGGCAGTCGAGGGAGAGATCTCAGTCCGTTAGCACCTGCAGTCGAAGCCGATCTGAATTGCTCATCAAAATGAGTGACAACAGTGATTCCAGTCCGGAGGAGCGACCTACAGGGGTTGTGGGTGAAAACATTTTTACAGAGCTTGGTAGAATGAGAGAGGCTTTGCTGGATAAGGAGAAGGAAATTAATCGCCTTCAGAGGGAAGTTCATAAATTGAAGGTAACACATTTTAAAAAGGCCTCATATAATTCGGGAAAAAGACAATTCACAAAGTTAAAATATAAAACATGTCGGCAACATCTTCTGCAGTCTGTTATAGAAAAATCTGAACTGACTCGCATCCCTTCCTTATCATCATGTCAGCAAGGAAGCCACCAGAAGAAATGTGGAGTATCTGGTGAGTCTGGAATTGTTCCTCATGGGAAGGACAGCGAACCAGGAACTCCTTCTGGAACAACGAATTTCTCAAACGATCCAAATGCAAACAAATCTGTTCAAAGTGCACCAGAACGACATAATAAGGACTTTCGTAGTAGGCAACTCATACGAGCGGCTCTGGGGGATAATGACTTTCTCCAGAATTTGGATCCAGATCAGGTCAGAGACATCGTGGATTTTATGTATTCGCAGAAGTTCAACCCTGGCGAATATGTGATTCGGGAGGGAGATCAGGGTAATGTAAGAATATTAGGTTTTTTGGAAGCTTCCAAGATAAAATGGGTAATTTGAAGTTTGCTTTTGTTATCATTAGGGTGCCATTTATACGTAACTGCGGAGGGTCAGCTCCAAGTCTCCCAGGATTCTAGAAATCTTGGAATTTTGAAGCCCGGTGTTGCATTCGGCGAGTTGGCACTCCTTTATAATTGCAAAAGGACTGCCTCTATTAGAGGTAAGCTAATTGATAAATGAAACGAGTTTTATCGCCACTGCCGATCATACTAGCAGTGAAAGTTTGTATTATGTAGCTATTACGGAATGCAAAACGTGGGTTCTGGAACGACGCGCATTCCAAATGGTGATGGTGAAAGCCGGAATGCAGCGAATAAAAGATAGGATGACCTTTTTAAAATCCGTCCCCCTTTTGAAAGGACTAGATACGGCTAGTCTTGCAAGAATTGCAGATTGCTTGGAAGTGGTAAGTAATATTTCTGTCAGTCGATTAAAAATGATACGAATTGGGATGGTCATCACATTCAATATATTTTACTTTCACCAACAGGAAAAATATCCAGAGGGCCACTTTATAATCCGGGAAGGTGCGGTTGGTGACACCTTCTTCATTATCAGTCAAGGCAGGGTTCGCGTGACTGTTAGCGACCTTCGGGATGCTGATAGCATTGTTGAAGGGGATGACGATGACGAAGATGATGCTAACGACAGGACGGAAGACGGAGTGGAGCCTTCAACCCTTCTAATGGAGTCCCAGTCTCAGCATACTTCTCCAAGCGGAGCTAAAATGCATGTTTTAAGAGAGCTGTCCTACGGGGATTACTTCGGGGAGCAGGCATTGTTGCGTGAAGACAAGAGGTCTGCCAATGTCATCTCAGTGACAAATGTGGAGGTTAAAAATATTCAGTTTTAATATTCTTTCCTACTGAATTATTCATAATCTTTCCAACAAAATGTTTTACACAGAAGTTATGTACGATTTGTTTCTGCTACATTATTTAACAGGTGCTAACGTTAGATCGAGATTCCTTCATGCAGTTAATTGGAGACTTAGGTGAGTTCAATCGACTACGAAAACCAGCGTATTCATCCTGCTCCCAGCTCCACGTCATGTCCTCATCTCCATCCGGAAAAAATCCCATCTCAGATGACATGGATGGCCACGATAAAAGAGCTCTGGGCGCAATATACAGTGGTAGCTCCAGTAGCGGTGGGGCTTGTGCAGTGGAGCATCTTTCCAGGTCACTCCCCAATCCATCATTTGATATGTTCCATCATCATCATCCTTATAATATGATGAAAGGCATCAGTGGCAGCAGTTCCAGTGACTACCAACGTCAACAGGATAGCTTTGATTACAGCAGGTTGAAGCTTGATGATTTAGAATTCGTAGCAACCCTCGGAGTGGGCGGTTTTGGGAGGGTAGAACTGTGTAAAATATCCTACGATGCAACAAAGGTGTTTGCACTAAAATGCCTGCCAAAAGTCCACATTCTCTCTACACAACAGCAGGACCACGTATACGCGGAGAAGAACATTATGCTATCCTGTAATTCTCCATTTATAGCTAGGTAAGGAAGGATGACATGGCCTTTTCAAAAATGTCGTTATTTCTTACTGGAAATTCTTACTGGAAAGAAATTTTAAAAAACATTTGATTTAGATTGTACACCACATTCAAAGACGCCAAATACGTTTACATGCTTATGGAAGCTTGCCTCGGAGGAGAAGTTTGGACAATTCTGAGGGACAAAGGATCCTTTGATGACTCCATCTCACGATTTATCGCGGGATGTGTTCTTCAAGCTTTGGAATATTTACACGAGAGGGAAATTGTGTACCGGGACCTAAAACCGGAGAATCTCATGTTTGCCAATGATGGCTATATAAAGCTGGTACGAAATGAAGCATATTATATTATTATATTATATCTTGAATCATCATTTCCCATGTCCATGCATTATGCAATATTAGTAAAGTTCGAACTTTCACTTGTTTTTTCCGCACCAGGTGGATTTTGGCTTCAGCAAAGTCGTTTCTGCTGGACAAAGAACTTGGACGTTTTGCGGGACCCCAGAATA
>JAQGAI010002065.1:0-13087 GCA_034696905.1 Lepidocyrtus violaceus
CTTTCCCTCATCCCATAAAACGGGGTAACAAGAACTAACAGGCGTTTTACTCCATTACACTTTCATTATTAGTAGTGGCTGTCATACTAATGATGATATATGTTTCCCCGGCATCCATTCAGTTTATTTTTTTTTTGAGGAGGGAATGCGTGTTGGTGTCCAACATTCCTCCGCTCATCTTTTATGCATGAGCTTAGTGCTCATCCCGAGTCCTCCCCTATTTTTTTTATGTTTGTGGTGGAAATTGGAGGGACAAAAAGTAAAAAAAAAATAGTGTTGGGAACCGGGTGGCAGTTGGTGTTGGTGGTGGAGGATGACAATGACTGTTTCTGTCTCCTATTTTTATATATATTTTTTTTTTGCCTGTAATGACATGGTCTGGTCTGATCCCGGTGCTATGGTGTGGCGGTGACTTGACTAGCCAGGCAGCTTTTTTTTATGCCCAAGGCAATCCAGTCATTACCATTCCTGGGAGCTTTACACTTATCATATTATCTTTTTGACACATATTTCCTGTACGGTCTCCCCTTCTTCCTTTGTTCCAGGAACGCCGCGAAGTTTCGCCGCCCGGGTGCTGGGGATTGTTTGGGCTGGCTTTGCGATGATCATCGTGGCCTCGTATACTGCCAACTTAGCTGCGTTTCTCGTGTTAGATCGACCTAAGACAATCATCTTCTCGGGAATTCATGACAATCGGGTGAGTGCGACAAGATGATGATGATCATCATCATGTTAATCACGTGCCCTTTTCCTTTCCAACTAATTTTTCTATTTCATGTTAACTTTGATTCTCCTTTTCTATTTTCAACACTGCTAGTTTGATAATTAACTACTTGTTGAAAGGGAAATCTAACTTGTTATCTATCTGTAATAGTATGTGACTTTATTCCCATTTCCTTTCCAGTTGAGAAACCCCGCCAACAACTTTAATTACTCGACTGTTAAAGGGTCCGCCGTGGAGATGTACTTTCGACGTCAAGTCGAGCTGTCCAACATGTACCGTGTGATGGAGAGGATGAATTATGACACTGCCCAGGCAGCCATTGATGCCGTCAAAAAGGAGTAATTATAATCCTCTTTCTCTCTCCCAATTACATTTATAAAGCCAAACCAAAATACTAAATATGCTACGAGTACTACTACACTTGCATACTTTATAATAACCCTTTCCACCGCCAAAAATATCTCCCTAGTCTATTGTTCTTCTTCAGCTTCCATCCCTCTGCATTACTATATCTCTCTCTCCATTCCGCTTCATTTAGCAGTGTTTGAAGTTTTTCAAATAATTATTCTAATTAGTTTTATATCATTTTCCACTACTGTCGACTCATTTGAATTTCGGCTGCAGGAGGGGAACAAACTTTTTTTTCACTAAAGGCCATTGTGGTCCACTTGTTTCGTTTCATCCATCCTATTTTATACAAAGCATAAGTTTTTTCTCGCTCTTCCTCTTGTTCTGTGCGTCTGGTGAAAAGTGCTCCAGTGGAGTATGCTTCGGCTTCCCAACTACTCTCCCTCTCTCCCCATTCCGCTCAACATACCTAATATGAGGATTAGACTCTGAACTCAACAGTGAACCAAAAAATGCAAAAAAAAACTGGAGGGAGCCTGAGCAAAGTTAGAAAATTAGTAAGGATTACGTGTGTTTTCCTTTCAGAATAGTATTTCCCGTTTTGGTTCAGCTCTGACTGAGTCCGTAGCTGGAAGTTGACTTGACTTGAGCTCTGTTCTCCTTTCTCTTCCTCACCCATCTCCATATCCAACCAAACTAGAGAAAACGTCATGGAGAGTTTTGTCATGCTTGCAATATAACGACGAAAAGGGCTTTCTCCTTCTGAAAAAAAAACGTGCTCTTTCCCTCATCTCATATCCCACATTTATACATATTCCAAAATGTATCATCGCGTTTTTTATTTCACTTTTCCGCAACCATCCATACATGCTCATAAGTATTCTGGCCTCGGCGACCTCCATTCATTTCGAAATATGATATAGTCTCCATGTGGAAATGGGATTTGACAATAGCAAAAAGAAAAAAAAGTATATTTTCTCCTCCTGAGTTTCTCCTCATGACATGTGCCTTACCTATTATAGATATGCTGATGGGCTATAGGAATTTGCATGATTTGCATCCCAACTACCTCCAAAAATCCTTCACCAATGTTTGACGTCCCCTATTGTCACGTAGATCACGGAGGGGAGTTTCACGACCGTCATTACAATCCAGATTATTACTGTTATGATGATTATGACTAGAGTTTACTAATCCGACTCTGACATGATTATTATTCTGGTAAAAAAATGAAAGGAAGTTTTTTCTGTTCTACTTTAACATGAAATGTGTTTTCTCCAGAAGAAAAAAAACCTCAACAAAATGGACACAGCAGATTCGAAAGAGAACAGATATATTTCAACTATCAACGGATTTGTTAGTTTTTAGTTAAAAAAGAGAACAATCAAATTATTAGTGCATAATGTACATGGCTGACAACAAGGATAATCCATTTCTGAGAAACCTCAGCAAAAAATAAATTCAGCCCCGCTAAAGACAAAAGAAAATTGTCGCAGCTTAGGTCATAAAGTGGAAGTCTACGTGATCTTCCAAGATGATCCCTTAATGGTTGTCATCACCATCTGGAAAATCATTTTGTCTTTTCCGAGTTGATCCTCTTCATCCTCACTGATGAAGGAACAAAAGGTTACAAATGTAAAGAGAAAGAGAAAATTCCAGCAATTTTGTCATCACCATCATCATCATTCCCATAATCGATATGATCGTATTTACACATTAGTGTAGGCTCTGATTTTTTTACCCTTGCCATTCACCCTTGATCCAGTTGGCCCCATTTTCCCGAGCATTTTGTCAGTTTCTATCAAGATGATGGTGATCATCTAACTGAGAATCCTTTTTAGGGGGAAATGATTATGACATGACAGAGTTTGACGTCAGGATGTGAGATGGGATGTCGTGAATCCGACGCGTTTTGTTCTTTGAAAGGAACTCGGGAAACAAGTTGAGAGAGTGTAGAATTGACACCCAAGTTAATAATATTTGGATTGGATGGGAGGATGCTGATATGAAATATGAATGGAGGGAGGTGATATATTGTTCAAGTGGATTTAGCTGATTAAAAGTGTTGCTGTGATCTGGAGCCGAAGCATGGATGATGTAGATGATGATAATAATAATGGTCTACACATTCATCCCCGGCTCGTTGGCATTGTCTCCTCTTTTGTCAAAGAGTGCGGGAGGGAGCGAAGCGAGAAACTGGGTAATGCTATAAATAGGGGACCCCACGCGGTGATTTGTTTGGAGGACACAGTGGGAAACAATGGAGAGGAGGAAATTGCTTGACACGTTTCCATTCTTTACGCGCTTTCATGATTTTCCTATCACATTATTTCATTAGTTTTGTGACAATGGGAGAAGTGCTGAAGGAAATGGAGACTAATATTTCTTTTTTTTCTTTCACTTCTTTCTTTGGGAAGTCTTGTGATCTAGTTTTTGTGAAGAATTTTTGTTTCTGATTGTGATTATTTTCATTTCTTTCCAGGAGTTTGGGAGCATTTATCTGGGATAGTTCAAGACTTCAATATGAAGCTGCTCAAGACTGTGACCTGATGACTTCCGGAGAGCTGTTCGGGAGATCTGGGTACGCCATTGGCCTTCAAAAGGGGTCACCTTGGGCCAACGAAGTTACGCTTGCCATTCTGGAGTTTCATGAGAGTACGTAAAAACCAAAAACAACATTTTTTTTGCAAATACAAAAAAAAAATAACAACAATGTTTTCAGAATAGTGATAATGATGATGGGTATAAAATTACATAAAGTCCGTAAAACTCTCTGCCACTTCAGTCATACATTTCATGATCTAGAGAATAATGCTAAGAAACAAAATGGACTTTTACGAGCAACTCGGCCACTTTAATCCCGTTTCAAAGAGACTATCTAATCTTTCACTCCTCTTTTAACAAAACGAGGAGTGAAAGGGTTTAGAAAAATTCTTTTTCCAACGATATATGAGATCCGAGATCCTTTTCCTTAATATTTGTTATCATTCCTCTTTTCCTAAAGGAAAAAAGGTTTGCTGGGAGGCCCTTTTGCATATATAATATGGTTTTATGGGTCTCTCAAGTGACATTAATTGCACTGCCACACAGTGACATTAATGAGGAGGAAAATATTACGTGATTAATTGCAACTGGAGGAAGACCCGTTATTGTTTTCAAAGAGTCTTTTTATTCCCCTCGAATCTTAATGCCTTTGTCTTGAGTGTGTCTATACTTGGAAAAGAGAAAGAGGGAAACTAACCCAGTTTTATTTTTAACCCAAAAAAATCCGTATAATAATATTATAGGCCATTTTTCTTTCTCTTGAACAGAGCAAGAAAGAAGAAAGCACGAAGAAGAAAAAAGTATGAAGGATAGCCATTTTTGCATAATTACTCTTATCGTTAGAGAAAGCACATTACAACATAAACTTTGTCCTCTGCCATGAGCATCGTCATCATCATCATCATCACCAGCAGCAGAACCAGTAGCAAACATTCACCAACAATGGTTGATTTCCCTTCCTTATTGCAATGACATTTTTTATCAGCCCATCTATAAAAAAATAGCCTTTTGAGGATGAAGAAATGACCCATAAAAATATGTCTTTAATCGGGATACAATGAGAATTGTTTAAGCGTATATTTCTCTTGTACAAAATAAAACTCTCTCCCAGACAGAAAAAAACGCTGTGGGGTAAGGTTAATGGCATCGCATTCATCCTAGATGTCATCTTCGTTTTATGGTTCACTGAAGAGGATATATTCCCCTTTTAAAAGGAAATTTCTCTTTGGAGGAAGGAGAGTGAAGGAAGAAGAAAAAATTGCACAAACACAAGTACAAAGAGTTACACTTTCTCTTCTGTCATCACATATTTTTTATGAGATGTTTATGAAGCCATAGAAAGTAATAATGTTTGTGAGAGTCGTACTTCCCCCTTCCAAAAAAAAATAATAATAAACGAGCTGTACCATAAAAAAGGAAAATGCGTTTGATGTCGTGGTGTAGTAGTTGATGATGGCGGTAGTGGAATCTCACATGAGTGAAGTACTTAGGGGAATTTTTTTGTTCATATGACACAGTTTCTCATTAGTTAGGATGATTAAATATTTTTAGGGTGGATGGTATAAATATGGAGGCCCTTGAATATTTCTGTTGTAAACCGGAAGAATTCCGGAGTGCTGCTGACGATGAGGAAGTTGAATTAGCCGAAACTAATTGTTGGATAAAGATCTCACGAGCTCTAAGTTGTGAAATGATTTTAGCCGGCCTCACTCCCACTTAAGCAAATGGAGGAACGAAAATGTACAGAAGGAAGAGATATATAATGAGAATGAGAATTCCCAGCTTTTACCTTAATATGATGATCTTGTACGAGGAATTTTTATCAGTCTTCTTAATGACCCGCAGAAAAACGCATTTTCAGAAAAAGTGGAACTCATAAATTGCTTGGATTTTACCCAAGTAAGAAAATTAGAATTGGGATAAAAGTTTAACATGACGAAAGTACGTGGAAGGTTACGTACTATGCGTTGGGTCTGTGTCCCAACGTGAATAAATTAGTTGATGTGGCCTACACCAAAGTGAAAGAAAATTAAGACAAAAGATCAAGTCCGGGTTAAGAGCTGGAGCTTGATGAGAAACAGTTTGAGGTCGACCGTGCATGTACTAACCAAACATTCAATTTCTTTTCCATGTGGATACTCTATGGAAGGGTATTTAAGACGAGATTATTTTTCTTCACTCACCACCACTACCCCGGCTATTTCTCTCTTTCAACTTTTGGTTTCCTTTTTTCCGGGTTCAGATTGGCATGCGTACTTATTTTCTTAAAAAAGGTTTCAAGATTCAAGCTGAAGGGAAAATTTAATTTATCTTTCTCCCACTTTGACCACCTCTCACTTAAACAACTTTCTGCCGTACTTGAGTGGTTGGGAAGGTCTTCAATATGTTTTTTTTTTCGAACTTATACATCTCCGTCCATTTAGGATGCTCATTTGGCTTCTCTCTTGTTTGGATGGAAAAAAAGTAGGGCGCTCAACCCAAGTCCACAACTTTTGCCCACCTTTTTCTCCAGCATAAGTACCAAAAAAAAGAGAAAGTGCGGAAGGGAAAGAAGAAGAAGGTTGAGTATTTTTTCTCTCTGCTTAGGAGAAAGGAAGCTCTTAATAAGTACAGTTGAGCTATTCTTCTTCTTCCCTTCTCATCCACTCCTTTCCACGCTCGATTAAAAGGGAGGAAGAGTTTGACTGAGCTCAACCGTTTAATGTGCTTCCTCCAACGGTGCTTCTCCTTATCTTCCTGCGCGATGGCTAAAGCTTTCCTCTAAAAAATGGAGTAAAGGAGAAATAAGAAAGAAATTACAACATCGCTAAATTTTATTTTTTTTTCGCCATGGAAAAAGGGGAAAGAAGTGATTCCAAGCTATTCATTTCCTTTCGTCTTACTTTCATCCCAGTTTCCGGCTAATTATATCCTGGTCTTTTAGACTTTCTTTTACAAAAAGGAAAATCCTTTAGTTCGAGAGAATCCTGGAATATCGTCGTCATCAATATTACCATCATCATCATCAGTTCACATCACATGTTAATTTGTTACGGGGAGAGAGGAACCTCCCACTTTAGTTTTTTATTGTGATTTTTTGGTTGCGTTGCCAAGTTTTGATTTTCTCTCTCTTTCCCTTGTTAGGTGGATTCATGGAAAAGCTCGATGACAAGTGGATAATAAATCCACAACGTGATCCAAATCAACCGCCCAAAACCTGTAAGATAGACCAGAAGGTCCCAACCACTTTGGGATTGGAGAATATGCACGACGCGTTTTACCTGATAGCCGGGGGTAAGGGATCAATTTACTTTTCACTTAACAAACTTCCCATAATCATCTCATACCATATTTATTACGAGCGTGGTATAACAACCACGTCTTGTTGTAAGTAAACAAACAACCACAGCGTCAGCTTTAAATAATTTGATGTGTTTTTGCTACCATTTCCCTTCCAGGGATTGTCGGAGGTCTGGTCCTTATCCTTATCGAGGTCTTTTACAAGAAACATCAAGTAAAACGACAGAGGCAGCTGGAGATTGCGAGGCATGCGGCTGACAAATGGCGGCACACTATCCAAGTAAGTTATTCAAAGCGTTTGTGGCCATGTGTAATCAAGTCATTCCAGGTTTCCAGGTCCAAATCTGCGGTTTCCAGTCACCATGCTAAAAAGAGAGACAATTTCTTTCCCCAACATTCGTCTTGATTCTCCCATGTTTCACGCCCTAATCAATTCATCATTAGGAAGGATAGCAGGGGAAATATGGATGGGATATGAGACGGACAACTGCCGGAGGCCCCGAGGAAATTTATTTATAGACATCTCCTCCAAAGTGTGCTACAAAACTTTTACGTTCAGTAATGCTCAGACTTATCTCAAAAAATCTGAGGAGGAAGGGAACGGGGAAGCAGACTAAACAGTTTTTGGGATTACTATATGGACGAACAGTGTAGTAGTACGAGTATATGTGCAGAGGGAAATGGGAATGGCTGGAAGGAACAATAAGCTTTTTGGCTTGACATCACATCGGGAATAAAAACAGATGTCATTCACTCCATTGGACGATGATGATGATGATAAGGATGATGCTATTTTTTGGAGGGAAGAGAGGTGCCGGTCACAGTGTGTAATATCCAGCTTGCATACAAAGTGTTCGTCGGAGATCCCATTTGCTAAATGCATAGATGCTACCGTTTATTATTAGAAATTTCAACTGATTTACAACCCTCCACATTCATGGAAGCCACCATTTTTCGCCAAAGCCATGTGTGAATTCTAAAATGGACTGGAGAGCAGAGCAACTTGATACTCCAGCCATGATGCCATGCCATCCGGATTTTATGGAAGGTGGCGGTGACTCCATATAAAATTATATTGTTGGGGGGGGGGGGGCGTAAAACGCTCATTCTTCTCCTTGACTCTCAATGGACTCCCCTCCAATACGTGCGTCAAGTATATACGACCCTTTTTATATTGTTGACCTCTTCTTCTTCCCGTCCTTCCGTAGAATAAAGAAAACAACAAAAACTTTATATCTTCCCTTTACTCTTACGAAAAGGCATTTTCATGCACATCCATCCACATCCTTTTTACTTTTTTTATTGCAAATCCTGTTTATTTTTTCCACCAACCGAGATTTACTCACAGTACATGCCAAAAAAAAAGAAGAAATAGGGAGAAAACGTGCTTTCACTTTCTTCCTGTCGTCCTTCTTCCCTCCACGCAAGTAGTCATCCCCGGTGACTTCCTCCAGGAGAGACGAACAAGAAGAGAAAAAAAATCCCAACTTTGCGTTCTTCATCTGTAGACTGCCTTGAAGGTGAAAGTGAAGTAAAAGTGGGAGAGTATCATCATCATGCATAAAAGTACAGCTAAACAGTGAGCAAGCAACAAGGAACCCAAAAAAGGGAAACGAAGACATGGACGCTTTCTCCCCCGGAATCTATATGTACCTATATCTGTCTATGTTCCCTGCTCCGCCGTGTGTTTATAGCGGATGTGAAAATGATTATGGAAAAGGAAGAAAGGAGACATGGAGAAATTGATCTTAAGTCTCAATGGACATTCAATGTGTGTGTGTCTCTCTCTACCGCTCTGTTTCAGTGTCTGTGCACTATGTTATGCTCCTGGTTTTCAGTAATAATGATCCCAAATTTGTGTGTGTGTGGATGGGAGTGAGTGACCCAGAATATATACATTCCCAGTTCCGGTTAGAATCCTCCTACTCCAGACCGCACACACGGAGCATATCATAACTAACAGCATCCTTTTTTTTTACAATGCACACATTCTCAACCCCAAAACTAGTTTCCCCATTTTTTCCCATGGTTTATGTAGAATCGATCCTGAAAATGAGTTTTGATAGTTGGAAGTTCCATCCAAATAGTAGATAGGCTGTATAATGCTATCACTTCACATCACCAAGAGAGAAAAATTGTGTATTTCAGCTGGGATGATGCTGATGCTGGTCATGTTGAATCCTGGCTGTGGTGGTGGTGACGGCGGTTATGTGACTGTGTGCGAATAGATAGTATGTAATGTGAAAGAAACGAACGGTGCGGGAATGGGAAAATGCAATAGGACTCCGGCACTCCGCTCATCGTGCTCACCTAGAACTAAACCCATTCTCTCGTGATTACAGACTGGAATGAATTGCTTCAATATTCCGGAGGCACTCTCCCACTTTCACCGAATTTCCACTGGAGGAAAATGGTGCGACCCGGGCTAAATACACTCGTAACCCGGTTCTCCCATGAATTGGATGTCACTTGATATCAACTTCACACTTTCCTTCTTTTTTTATTATTTCTCTCTTCCCTTGAGTGCAACTGGTCAGTTCCAGTTTTCCCTGGAGAAAGAAATGAAATGATACAGAACAGCGGAGAAAATCTCAAGCTCAAAATGATTCCATTTCAGTTGAAGGAGCAGCACCCATTCACACAAAAGGAATAGAGAAAACTCAGTACCCACTTCCCGAGGAAAGGAATTCTGTAAATAAGTTATTGACTCACACACAAAAGGGGACTGGACAGTTGATAAAGAAAGGAAGGAAGGAAGATGTTTTCATTATATTTTTGAAGATTGGAAAGAAAAATACCAAAGTGCCATTTTTCATGCCCCCAGAGTCAAGCCAACAAAAATTGAAAATAAAATAATCAGTGGAAGAATGATGACCCCTTCCTCCTGCTATTATATTATGACCGTTTATAACTTGTTGTTGGTCACCATAACCTTCATCGCTTTCTTTGTCCTCATACCAAATTCATTTTTTTTCTCTTCTTCTTTTTCTCTTTCAGCAACGGAAACTGGAACGGAGTATAGAGGCTCAACGACGCTACAAAGAGAATGGACCACCGCCCTTTTGGACTCCCGGATTGGAATGTAGACAACGAAGTCCGATTGCTGCTAAATCCAACACCATTTTTGTATGAATTGTGTGGACTGTCCATCAAGCCCGGATTTTCTCCCTTGTTTTCACAATCAAATCCAATTTATATTTATGAGTGTTTGTGTGGAATGCTGAATCTTTCAAAAAAACAAGATATGTTATCTGGTTTGCTATCTTCCCAACAACGTTTTTTTTATTTTTTTTCTCATCCCAACATTTCAGTTTAATTCAAACCCTCTTTTTTATTTCACATTTTAACAAAAATATAACACAGCTCATTTAACTACCCAGCAATCGGCCAAAATCCCCAAAAAAAACAATCAGTATTATCGGAAAATGGATACTTTCTCTCCTGCTCCACCTAAACCGGCTTCAGGACTACAAAACGAACTATAAAACTGAAAATTACCTTTTTTTAAATAGAGAAAAATACAAGAACAACTATAGTCAACTCTCAGCGTATTTCTGTCGTGTAGTTTATAGACTAATTGTATTATTATGATACATTAAATGTTCAAGATGAAGGGAAATAAATATATTTATTCTTCAAAAAAAAAACATGATTCTGTTTTGCAGAACGAAGTCATGAGTCGAATCTCTAGTTTTTCATTCAAATAAAAATGTCCGGAAAAACTACACCAACTTGAACTACTAAAAAGTATTATGATGATATGAACTAACTATAAAATGAATTAGTTAAAATCGCTTCTAGTAAAATATGCGATGTGTCCATAAAACTCTTTTGTACGTATACAAGTTTAGAGTAATTTGAAAGAAAAAAATATAAATTTCAATCTTTTCTTTTCTAGAACTTACCTAATCTATAGGCGTAAATTTAAAAGGAGAAAGAGAGAAAGCAAGATACAAGTGTCATTATTCTTCTTCAAATTAAACAAAAAATTATATAATAATGCAAAATTACATATTATGTAAATATTTTGATGAAACTCGTAGCTCATAAGATTTGTACTGGCGAAATAATATTATAATATATAAAGTAAGTGAAACAAACATAATTATGCAAATCAAAATATACTACACTAAATAATATAGCCAAAAAAAGTTAAGCATCAACTAAACGCGTAGTTTTCTTGAGAGAAAAATAACTGTAATCGATAACTGTAATGATAATGTTTCAAAATCTTGTAAATATATGATGATAAGGTTAAAATAAGTAAACTAGCACAGTTTAATTGTAACTACAGTTTAAAATAACAACAACAAATGATTGACAATTTTCTTCGAGAAAACAAAAATTCACAACAATATTCACCATCCAATAAAAAAAGTTAGCTGATTTGAAATCAAGAAGGGAAAAAATCAGCAAAACTCAGCAGTAAAACTCGCTGTTTTGCTTATTAATTCAAAAACAATTATGCCGTAATTAGAGATGGAGGACGTAATACCGCCGACAACTGTTCTGATTCTAATATACTTATTCCATGTTTTTCCCGAAACTGATTAACTGATTTACAAAAAAAGAAACAATGTATTTTACTCGTAAGCAGCTGGCCTAGTCAATTGATTGTTCTAAAAATTGGTTGTTAAGCAGAGTTTTGAAATATGTTTCATTTTAAAAATCAAATCACTATGTTAAAACTTAAAATTCTTTCTATTAACAAATGCCATGTTATTTAAGTTCCACGACTACAAAATACTGACATGCTAATACTCAATTTTTGTTTTCCAAAATTTGAGAGGAAAAAACTACCGCAAAACAAAGAGTAAAAAGGAAGATTACACAATAAAAAAGAATCGCTTCTTTCTGTAGAAACAAAAAAACTCATGCTTGTGATTATGCTATGACGGAATGTATTTATTTTACATTTGAGAACATGTTAAATAAGCACAACGATGCCATGTACAGATATTTTTAAGCCTTATCATCATTCCCGGAATCTCTTTATTGAATATAATAATTTTTTTCTTCAATTAAACAGAGCTCCATTAATTTTTTTTACAATTAAATATTTTTTTTTGATAAGCAGGGAAGATATTTATGTAACAAGTTGATGATTATCTCAGCGAAGAATAATATTTTTTTTGATGAAACTAATGATCAAGATTACATAATAATAATAATAGGTTTTTATAAGTGTGTACGATAGAGCACCCAAAAAACTGCCGTAAAGATTTTTCTTTTACAATTTAGTAATGATACTTTAACATTCACTAAATTATGTCATATATATTTTTCCCCTGTTTATATATTTAGTTTACACTCCTTCTCCGTCTTCTTCTTCTTCAGTAATACCCAGCTGTACTGACTAGTTTTGCATATACTTATACTATATCTAGCCTCTATATAGCTTAGATTTCTATTTTTTTATATAAATTTTACACTGGGAATATACATAGTTAAGTAAGTTATATGTTTAGTTTTTTTTATTAAGTAGTTCTTAGAAAGGAGAACAGTTTATTTTGTTCCTTACAAAGCTTCCACAAGAGAAAGATACATACTGACTAGCCGTTCCAAAAAAAAAATCATAAATTCCATAATCATATGACATGACCTATTGCATACAACAACCATACTAGTTCATTCCCCAATACTGCAGCATCACACTTACATCATTTTTATTTTCTTAAACATTATCATCTCACAATCACACATACAAACAAGTGGGGTTTTCTCTCACATTCAATCAATTTGTTCTATGATTTTTGTAATGTAAATTTCTATGAATTTTCAAGCAGCAGAGAGCAATTTGGAGAGAAAAACCAGAGAAATATTTCCCCCCTTTCTCCAACCCAGCTTTATTGTTTACAAATACTGACAATGGTAGCCGATGAGTGGATCCTACCTAATATATATTTTTTTATTAGTTTTGTATACATTAGTCACACACGGCATTGTTGATTATAATTTTTTAAGCAAGTTTAGCATTAATTATTATTATAAATTTTCTTTTAAATTTTATTTAGAGTAGTTAGCAAGAAAGGAGAAAAGTTGAACCAGAGTTTTGTTTTATCACATCCACAAGAAGAACAAACAGTTTTTTTTTTGACACAATCATCGCTTTGGGTAAAAAGTTACATAATATAACATGTTATGGATAAGTTGCACAAGCATAGACATAGTGGCTAGAGAGATATTTACATG
>JAQGAI010002066.1:0-13087 GCA_034696905.1 Lepidocyrtus violaceus
TCCGATATTAGTGAGGAGAAGGGAGATGGTATTGATGAGATTAAAAGAAGCTAATGATGCAGTGAAGATGATGGATGACGAAGGTCCTTCGTGCGCGGTCGTGACAATGACATATGAAGTCGCGCTATCCACATTCTTATCCCTTTCAATGTTATAATGTTGAAGTACATAATTATTTAGTTTTTGTATTATTAGCTAATTATTACCTCATTCCTCATTACGTAAAATGTAGATCCCGTTAGGTGGTTTTATTAAGTAAGTTTAGCTCCACTCTACTAGTAAGTAGTTCTTAAGCTATGTAAAAGTTCTTATGAGCACTGCTAATTATTTTAGCATGGAAATCAACATTTTTCATTACAACTAACACACACAGTTTGGATTATTTACAGGGGAAGGCGTCCGACCTATCTAGATATATTCTATTTACCATGTATGTTTGCCGTTCCGCATAATTTTTTAATTTAACAATGCAGCTATTATGCATTTTTATTGTAATTTTGTGGAAGTATCGCGGTTTGCAAGATAAATGCTTGCTCATCGCGAACACTACTTTACTTACGAGCAAAGGTACATGCAAATTATAGCACATCCGCGCTTCGCGAGTATATTTTTTTTATTGCCACAAGACTTTTCCAAGGTCATTTCGTCGTCATTTGACAGTATAAAAATTTTATCTATATAAAAAAAAATAACGCTGTATGATACTAAAAGTGGCCCTCATTAATTCATGAATCATGAACTGTATACTTCTTTGTTATAGCAATGGCAGGAATTAATATCTGCACTTTACACGTACCTCAATTATGTTAGATATTCTTCTTTCATTTCGTTTCCATGCAATTAAAAGTACATTGTCATCCTACTTTAGTTACTATTGTATTGGGCCTTTCTGACTGGCAATGAGAAGATGACACATCATGAAAAATGACGCAATTCTATTTTTTTTAATGATCTATCTATGCAAAGTTGTTATATCTCTGGAATATTTTGTTAGCATTTTTATTTCACGTGCTTACCTTCTTCGCTGCAGGTTGATGTATAGGGGCCCCCGAGCAGGTTGGCGACTCTTGCGGGGAGTCAAAAACATCCTCATCCTTATCACTGTCCGAGTCCTTCTCATAACCCTGCCCATCCTTGACGGAGTGATAGCTCCGGAGGGAGCTCAACTGGTCACTACTCCAATCACTCAAGGTATCCACGGACATAAGCTCGCTGATATCCTGCGCACTGTAGTAAATGCTGGAGACGGAGCTGTGGCTCAGTCTCCAGCCGTCCGGTGACTTGACAACATCCCTTTCCGGCAGGGAGCCCTGCCACTTTAAGCTACTCTTCAGTTTCTCCTTGGCACCCTCCACCGGGAACCGGGAGCCCTTGTAGGCTATGTCTGTCGGTGGACAGATAGACGGTTGACTCCGACGTGGCGGTCCACTGAGGAGCACTTGACCATCGTCTGTCGTCTCCTCCGGATCATCATTCCTCTCGGAACCCGGCTCTTCAATTGTGACGCTTTTGGAGGGGCCGGACTGGCCATTCCCCCCGGCGCCTCCCCCAACACCACCACTATTTTGTTTGACCATGATGATGAGGATTCACCAAATATTTACGGATTTACGGAAGAGCGCAGAAGTGTTTTGAACAAATTCCCAAAGACATGTTGTTGTAGCCGACGTCATTGTTGGAAAACAAAACGGCTCATTTTAGTACGACGGATAAGTGACGGTTTTTTAAGACTTAATTAAATATCGATATCGAATGTGAGCACCATGCTAATTTATAACGTATAATAATAGATTTGTACAAATTAATAGGTAAATTAACAAGCTATACAGCCGCTGCTACTACATGTGGAAGGAGCCAGCCTTTTTTATACTCTTTTGAAAATATAATAGATTTTTTATGTATGTGTTTAGTACGTATTGAAGTTGCATATGATTTTATGTTGAAGTTAAAGGTTAGTCCCATTCCAACAACTCCACGTTCCACTTTATATATTTCCTCGAATGTTAGAATTTTAGGTGATGATGAGTGAGTGCCGAGTGTTGAATGTAGAGCAAATATAAAACATATGTGGTGATAGTTCCATTCAATCACTTAACGCTTAAAAAAACGATGTAATCATATCATCATCATCATCATTGCTGCATGCTCTTGCTCTTTTCCTGTTGATTGTTGTTGTTACCCTTTCGCATAAAAAATTTTTTGCAGGTAGGCTGCTCGCTACCCGACCGAAGAGCTTTTTTTTAATATCACATCACATCTATGTTAGTGTCTTACGTGTGGGAGGGGATGACACAGCTGTACCATGTAATCCGCTCACCTGTCTCTCCCCCATTTACATTTACATCATCACTTTTGAATCCGGCGTTTAGTAGATGCGGTGCAGTAAAAGGTTTTCAAATGTGTGAAGGAAAATAAGTAGTAAATTAAGTTGCATTATTTTTGGCATCCATGCATGCAATGCCAGCAGAGTTGCATTTGCATCGCATCGTGTTGTATGAAATGGGGAGAGGTAAGTAGTAGAGTAGGTAGCTTCATCGCTAGCTTCAGTTGGATTATGACAATCGTTAGTCGTAGCGTGGCAGAATAAGATGCACTCAAACTTAAAACGCTGTTTTTACCCAAGGATGAGGAAAGAATCGTTGGAGGTGGAAGTCTCTGACTGCGACGATGCTGCTGATGATGATGATGATGAAGCGAGGCTGCCGTTTTTCCCGTTCATTCAACTCATTCCTTGGCGACGATGATAAATGGTGAAGATGATGCTTCACTGGTTTCCACAGATTAATCTCAGTTATAAACTTTACTTGTTAAAGTTAGTCGAAATTTGCAGTGTGACACAGTAACTTTGTAAAGGTACAGAAGAAGACGAAGAAATTGATTGAAATACTTTCGAATAGTTAGCTATATACTATACTACTATGGTAAGAAAGAACGACATTGCTTATTTGCGAAATCACTGACTATGAAGAAGCTCTTGAGTTTAGCAAAGATGAATCACAATTGATGGGTTGCAGGTGAAGAACGAAGATAAAAATTTACATTATGAAGCTAGCTATATTAATTATACTTGCTTAGTTTACATATTGGCTGATTACAACTAGAGTTCAGTTGCTATATAACTAAATTTATTCTCGTTAACGCCATCTTCCCGATTCCACTCTCATCCTGTAAACTCCTTAATTGCTTGTTAAACTTTTCTTATGAAAACTTTGAAGGATCATGATTTACGTTTGTTCAACAACGTGGCAATTTATAGTTGTTCCTGTTTACGCATGATTTTTTTTCAAACGGCTGTACACTTGAAAAGGGCTCATGGTAAGGGGTCTCTTGGAAGTCTCCAACTAACTTCAACTTCATGAATAATGTCTCCCCTCCCCTATCACTACACTACTTTCCCCACTCACTGGCAACAAACAACAAGGCCCAAAGTTCAAGATTTTTTTAGGTGTGGTATGTCAACTCACCACACAAAAAAAAATATTTCCCCTGCAATAATAATAGCCCGACGACATATGCAAGTAAAGTGTGTAGAGAATGGCAAGAGCAACCGCACACAACACAATGATTGCAATTAAACTCTCAGAGGGTAAAAAAGAAAAAAAGGAATAAGTTGGGAAGTGAAAGTACAGTGGAATCCAGTTTATGAGCCACCACGAGCCAGTAATATATTTACGTGTGGAGTCCTCCACATGAGGCTCCAGTAAAGTAACGTGGTGCTTAAGTAAAAAAAAAGTAGCACACTGTTTGCTTTTCATATCCCTAAAACATTACGGCTCCTCTATAAACACCCTATTCCTACAAAACTTTACACTTTGTTTAGTTGTTTTTATGGAATGGGCCCTTGCCATCCGTTTCCCTTTTTTTTAGTCTATCTACTTACTATATGGATGATGATGATGGGCACTTTCTCCCAAGAAACATTTCGGATGTATATGTGCTTGTGTCATTTTGGTCATATGGGGAAAGCAATTTCCACGCTGGAGGAGAAAAGAGAAAACATAAACATGCTCATGCACATAATATCATGGAAGGCGAAGACTTGTAGGTTATATGTACTATGTTGATAGTAGCCATAGTCATGTCATATCATCCATACGTGCAACGTACGCAAACTTTCTCGACTCAACTTTACTACTACGTTAGGAAAGTTAAACATAGCGTGGTCGTCCTCTTACCACCTCCACCACCACTACGGCTTTATAATTCCATTTTATTCCATGTGAACTTCGCATACTTTCCATAGGAGGAACTGTGCTCTCCCCTCTGCCTTTCTACTTTTTTAGTTGGCGTGGTGGTGTGATGTGACTTTCTCTCCTACAACTTTTACCATTACTACTTTACCCTTTCACCAATCAACTTTAGCATGTAGTGGGGCTCCTCTGCTTCTCCTCATACTTATAGATTATTCATGGGATCATATAGGTTGGGGACCATATAGCCTGTGTATGTATGTCTAAGGAAGGAAGGATAGCACGGGTACGTTGTGGAGTCTTCAGTGGGAGTCCATATGTTTGGGAGTAAACCTGCAGGTGGAGTTCAGTTCCACGCTGGGACTTGGAAAATCACAGGCAAGCCATATCCTTTAGGTAGCGGGGCATGCATTAAAATCTCGGTAAATTAAGTATGAAGTCCTATAAAATGGAGAGCCTTGGAACATTGGAAGGGAGATGAGATGTCTCTCCTCCGAGAGCCAGATCTAAAATTCGGATGATATTGGATGGATTGGATGGAAGTTTTGGGATCTGGAAGCTAGGGCTTGATGATAACTTGGGTGATAAAGTTGAAACATTATTTGGGAAATGGGATTTGCCAATCGTTTTTTTTTCTCTCGTATAAAATTGCTGTTTTGGAATTCAGTCAGTGTTTACTTTGCACAGGAGAAGAGCAAAGTTTTGCTGCAGTAATATAGATGGGTTTTTGGGTAGTTCCATGAATTTTTTGACAGCAGCCTTGAAAATTGACTGCAAAATGTGGAAAGCTGCAAAACAAAGTCCCAGCAGCAAATAGGTACACATATATCGCATCATGCTATGCACATGGAGAAATTACCGGTCCAAGGAAAACAACGGTAAATATTGCTGGGATCTAAAATTAATGTTTGCATAGGCATGGTATGAAATACTAGTCTATCAACAGCCACAGCTAATAAACTGGATTTAGGTAGACATGTTTGTCATTAGTTGGGCTGATTATGTTTTTTTTTAGCTGAGGACATCCATTGTTCTAATTATGAACGTAATTTGACATGAGCCCGCTGACGACTTTATTTTCATCAAGCACGTTTTAATTTACTTCTCATGTTGTTTGGTAGTTTAGACGTAGAAATGTGATTGAAATGCGGGGGAAAACTTTCTGTCCTCCATAATTTTTATGAGCGTGCAACATAACTTCCTTTCCATCCATTCGAACCATCTATGTTAATGAAAGCAATAAGCCACCATGAAGTACTTTTTGCGAATGGCTGTTGTAAAATTTCATTGTGTAAAGTTTATGTGGAATGCGTTATATAAACACTTAAGTTTAGCTTTTAGCCGGAGGAGGGTGAAATTCATGAAAAACAGTTTTGGCTTGGCTGAGACAATTATCACGCGGTGGGCGTATGCTAACGGGTTTTGGCCGTCTTTAAAAAATGCTAATAATTTGGTGTTGTGAACTTTTGTAAATGAAGGCATTTGATTTAAGAATGTATTACATGAAACCAGAGACGTTAGCAAATCGGGATTCTTGCACTCTGTTCAGATTTTAGAAAATGGTCCAATTGGTGTGAGACGAGGTGTCAATTTTAATTTGAATGTGTATTGCAAAAGCAAATCGGGAAAAATGAAATGCCACCGGGCCTCAATTTACTTAATGCACTTGTTCAACTTGTTTCTCTTCCTGCAATAAAGTTCTGAAAACTTCGCACATGCTACTTTTTACTTGCTTGTTCAACGTTTTTCAAAAGGGTATTTAAAGTTCTGGTAAAAAATACTCCCATCTAATAAAACACGAGAAAAGGTGAATTAGTAAAAAGGTTTCCGCTGAATAAGTTTTCCAACCCTGCGTAAGAATTTGGGACAAAATCGACTGGTAAACTATACATATAGACCGAAGATGGATGAATTAAAAAGCCACAATAACTAAAAAATTAGGTAACTTTATCCAGCTAAGACTTCAACTGGAACAAACTTATCTTATCAATTATTCCTACACTTCCATTAAATTTTCAAAAGGGATCCACTCTCCGAAAAATACATACTACTACAACCTAAGTACTTTCTTTGATCTGCCCTCCAGAGTCAGATATGCCTTTCTCCGATATCAATTCTTAAAGTTCATTAGAGTGGTCATAGCAAAACTTTAATTAAGGGATGTGCTGAACTTGACAGCGTACAATTCCCGCAAATTAGCGAACAACAACTACAACAAGACAGCAGCTTTACATAATTCATCTGACGTTTTTGCTACCTAACATAGATATTTTCGTGTTCCAGTTTTAGAACTTAGCCAGACGCAAAGTGGACTATCTAGGCCAGGTTTGAAAGTGCAAGTGCTACTTAACTTTGTTCGATAAATTGTTTTACATAAGTCAACATGCACCTATAACTAGAATGTATCTTTGTTCTAAACATCTCAGCTGCAGTTTGTCGCAAGCATATCAAAAATATTTGTCGCAGCAGCCCTGAATATTTTACTCCTTTCATCTGCAACGCAACTGACATACAAATTACCTCTCTGGCATGCTTGAGCTGAAAACAAATTATCCATTGAAAGAAGGTTCCCATAATAAAAGTTCATTAAAAACATTATAATGTGATGTTAAAAACAAACCAAGGCATGGAACAAAGCTAGGCAATTAAATAATCGTTAATAATATTTGTCAGAAACCAGCCGGAGCAAAAAAAAATACAATATAATTCCACTCTTTATTTAATAACAACTCTCACAATGAAATAACTTAGGTACTACTACGTTATGTATATTATTATTAATTATGCAAAATTATTTACAACATTCAAAACGATTGCTGACAGAGGGATAGAGGAAGTAAAACCGAAAGGAATACTGCAAACTAGAGTTTATTTTCCTCCTACGAAAACAACAGCCCATAAAAGTTTCATCCTCAAACTTACTTAAATGTACATTTTGTACCTGAGTGGTCCAGCCCTGCATTCATAGTCATACTCCTACTAATATTACATACCTTACATGCCTTTACGCAAATAGTACTTTAAAATTGTCATCGTCATCATTATCTTCATTCATTAGTTGATTTGCAGACTGCCCTTTAAAAAATTCTTTTCCATATGCTTACATAACATCATTTTACAGTCCACGGTTTAAATATTTAACTTAAATATATCATCTTTGTTTTTATCCTTTTTTTTTTGGTTTGGTGCTGTAGTTTCTATAGCGGAAATATATATCTATCTCTACCTACATTTTTTTATGGTGGTGGCTAGACACTGGTCGGTCCAAACATTAGCGTTTAAATATTTCTTAATCTTTCTTTTGGAAAGTAAAAGTTTCCAAAATATTACGAAGGGAGAATATAAACGACACAAAATAATAATACTTAAAATAATATTTTAGCTTGCAAGCTTTGTGTTTTTTTTTTTAATTCTGCTCGCTCCACTTAAATAAATAAAATGTGCAATTGATTGTTGCCAAAAAAATATGGATTGACAATAATTGTTGTTCCTTTCTTCAACTAAAGTTGGTAAAGATGGATCGGATCGGACGACCATGAATAGCTCATAAAAAGTCACAGTCTGTGATTTTGTTCTGTACATATTTTTTTCCGTAATGTATAAATGTCATTCGTAAACGTAATTCATGTAGTCTTATTGCTATTTTTAATATCATAACAAGTTTAAATATTTAAAATTTAAGTATCTTCATATATATATATATAATTTTTTTAGAAAATAAAACAACGAAACAGATAGAGAGAATGAGGCGGAGAGAGAGAGAGAGAGAGAGACAAAAAACAGCTAATGGCAAACACTAAAATGTACAGCATAATAGTTATGTATAGTATAGATCCGTTTCGATGTACCTAAACAAAAATTTTCGTATCAAGTTTTTTGTCTCTCACCAATTTCAAAGTAATGTCAGACATATATGTAACTGTATTAATGGAACAACTAATTTTTTTATTTGAAAGAGGGCACAAGAAAAAGCTCTTTGAATGGCTTTTTTCTTTAAATACAGCAATTCGTACAGGTAATGTAGAAAATCTTTGAGTTTCTCTTTAAAATGTTGTGGACTTTTTGTTTTAGATAATTTTTTTTTGGTTTTCTTGGAATTTTCATACATAAATGGTTCAACCTGGAAAATGATGAAATTGGCGTAGAAATCTTTAGTTCAAGGTCAAATCCCAACTTGCAGCAGCACAGACAAGTTTTTAAAGCTATCGTATCGTAATCATAAATAGACCTGGTCATTCACTTTTTTTTCATTAAAAACTATGGCTGGGACAGATAATAATTTTTTTTTTTAAATATAGAGATTTTTTTCTCGTGGAGGTCAATAAACAAAACATGTTGAGGAGGAGGATGCTATTCACAGGCTAGTTTGTTGTCAAAACTTGTTAACGCGATTGCAAATGCTTGTAAAGCACACATTGGGTAGCGGTAATCCAAGGTGAAAACATCTTCGGCGACACGACCAAATTGAACCACCACGTAGTCCTCTGTAAGACAAAGGAAAAGAGGAAAAAATGTAATTAGGGAGGCATGTAACGGGGAAATTGAATATTCCAGCCATGCTCAATAATGTTGACAAAAGTGTCATAAACATATCATCAATCATCTCATCTCACCATCGGATTCGTGAATAACTTGGAAATTTTTAACAGAGGCTTGTGTAACGCGCCCGTGGAAATTCAAAACATAAGATTGACTTTCTTCGTTCCATACTGGGGTCTTATTTTTTAGTTCCACTAGCCCGTCCATTTTACGCGCTCTCCAACGTTCTGTTAAGCGGGAAGGAAAAACAATGAGATCAATTAGATTTTTATAGAAATGTGCGGTTTTTCACTGTTGTTTTCTTTCACCATCATTAACTTACCAATGATGCCATCATTTTCGGATTCTGGACGGAATTCCTTACGTTTCGACTCATTCAGCATGCCAGGGATGACGACGGTCATTTTTCTTGGTCCCTTGAACCCCAACACATTGGTCTCCTGAGAATGGGAATGAGCATAAATTATTAATATCAAGCTCACACACACACGAGGGGCTTATCTACCTAATCCTCATATACAAACTGAAATATGAAAAGAGAGGACAGTTTCCATACATAAGCAACAGCTGCCAACTCTTCCCTCAGCCCCCCTTTGTCCGAAGCTGGTCCATTTCTTTTGGGAGGCTCGCCATTGTCAAATACGGTGAACTGGGTACCAATTAAATTAGAACGAACTTTGCCAATATACGAGTCCCCTCCCCGGGATAGGTCTGTCGCGTCAGTTGAAATCAGGTAGTTGCTCGTCGTACTCTTCTTTCGCTTACGGGCAGCTAGAAGAAATACCTGTTGAGTAAATAAAATTTTGGCTAATTAGTTTTTTCTGAGCCCTAATTAAGCCTGCGGTTGGGATAAGTAAAGTATCTTATTTGGTAATCCGAGTTGGGGTTAGGGGCTTCCCAATTAGGGATTTTTTCCTGAAGAGTTCTCTTACCTTCTTTCCGTCTTCCCTTTCCAAGTGCATGTAGTAGGTTGGATAGAGGCCTCTGTCCATCCCCTTTCGATCTCTGGTTATTCGACACTTAATGAGGAAGCCTTGGGCAGCCGGCTGCAGCACGAATTGCTCAATGTTATCCATCACCTCCACAACATTCACACTGAACTTTGGACACAAAGTCTCGTCTTCTTCCGGCTGCGAAACCAAACCAAACTTACTTTAATTACGAGATTGTAATTGCAATCGTCCTTGATTTTTTTGGGGTTTGAGCGTTGGCATTCGATACCACAATCACGGTCAAGCAACTCACAAGTTTTGCATCACCCACTGGCAATTTGCTAACTTTTGTGTTTTGCCATTAACGTAATTAGGGATATTTTCATTAGTCGTTTTGATAATAATTCCGACAATTAAATTTAATTGAGCGTAGGTAGGACATCTACAATGAGTGTATTTTTACTTACAATCGGGCTTCTGTCCACCTTATCCCCATGTGCATCCTGATCCGTTGGAGACGTCTTCGTGATACAGGCGGGGACGATGGGGGCAGATCCGTCAAAGGACTCTGAAGACGACAGAGCTCGAGGATCGGCCAAGTTTGAACTGCTTTTGCTCTCTATCAAAAATAATGACAAATGGTTGGTGACAGGCATCCAAAACACGCTTCCAAAACAAACAAAGTTCCACTGCACGTTTCCCTTCCTAAGTACATCCTTCCTTTTTCTTCCCTTTCCTTCCTAGGCTTTTCTTAAGAAACGCTGCTCTGGGCTATTCTACCTAAGCCATATAATGTACGTATTACGTATCCTTCCAAACCGATATTCCAAACTTGGGGCTAATCTGGACACAAATTTGTAGCAACAAGGAGCCGCAGAGTAAGAAGGAGAGCAGCTCGCCACTCAATCACATCATCACAGATTTGTATTTATTTTTGCGTACACACTCCAGGCTGAAAACGTGTATTCATTCCTACGACCCATATATATCTTTTCTTGGAAACTGGGCTAACTTTTCTTATCAGGTTTGAGACAGTCAGTTTACGTTAGAAATTGACAGAAACTTGTGAGCGAGTAAACCATTAGTGTAGTATCAATATAAATTATGACTGTTTCGACTCTTCAAATGTTTATTTTTTTTGACATGGAAACATTTGAGAGTGTGAACGATTTCTGAACACAAGCAGAGAAGGGAGCTTTCTCCCTCCTCAAAATTACAGGTGGAATCTAGTTGGAAACTACTCCTGGAAGCAGGAGTCGACAGCAACAGCAGCTGAGCAAAACTGATGGAGCTGCTAATAGAAAGTGGGAGAAGAAGTGCTCTGTTCTCCTCTCAGAAATCACGCATTCCATGATCCTCGTAAATGAACTTGGACTGACTGGCTATGGATGATAGGAGCCACCGCACTCACCAAACATTATCTATCTCCTTTCTCCCAGCATCCCCAACTTTTTCCTGCAGCTCCTTCAGTCCCCATTATTACTACTCCAAAAGTTGGGATCGGGAAAAAAAGGTAGCAGGCTAGCTGGAGTAGTGGAGCACAGGACGGCGTCGGAGATGGAGGAAAAGGATCCCACTATCCAGTAGTAAAAAAAGGACCACCGCACTTTTTTTTACTCCTCTCTCAACAGTCAGGGGAAACTTCCAAGTAAGTTCTCCCTCGCTAGCTCCCTTTTTCCTACTGAACACATTCCCGTTTCCAACATCATCATCGTCAGTATGATCATCAACATTTTACATCCACCAAGTCCAAGTACAACTTGAACCTCCTCCACTTGCTTTTCAGTTCAGAGAACTGCTCGGCTCCAACTCCAACCAACCAACTTCACACAATTCACATCCCAGAAGCAAACTAGCAGTACCATAGCTGGCGAAGCGGCAGAACCAGCTTCCTTTCCATCACTTTTCTACTTTTTCTCTCTCCTCTTGTCTGTACAAGAAATGTATAGGAAAAGAGAGGAGACACTTGCTGCTTGTGCTTATGATATGCTCCTCTTCTCCCTGGATATATTTTTCTTTTACTTTTACATCTTGAGTTTTCAAATCTTTACGATGAAGAAAAGGGGGAAGAAACTTCATCTTCAATATTACATACTATTCTACTGACTGACACACTAAAAGCAAAAGCAATAAAAAAAAAGCGGAATAAGACGACAGCGACAGCCCAGCTCAGCCTTTGTTTGCTCTCCAGGCTGTGTGAGGGGAATATTATATGGAGAAGAAGGAGAAGAAGAAAAGACGAAGAATAACAATAATACTTGGGCTTGATCTCATAACAATTTTTGGTGCGTAGGATTTCACTTTTTTTTTCTTCTTCAACATCTACATATCTATCTGATGACGGCTCATACATATCTAGGTGGATAGATATAGATGGATGGTTGTGTTGTAGTGTAAAGGGAGGTTCATTCTTTTTTTTTACCTTTGAGGCAAATAGCCGTATCTTTTCATGAAGAAGCATTTTGTACAAAAAAAAAGTTTTCCCCTTCTCTCATTGTTTTTTATACCTGTCCTCTGTTTGATTCAAGTGCTATTGTTATTACGTCATCATCAGAACTGCAGAGCCTTCTTCTCTATTATGCATGGAGATAAAACACAACCACGAACAAAAAAAAGGTTTTTTTTTGTTTTAGATGTCGAGCAGCAGCAGCAGCCTACCTACTCACTACACGAAAAGGAACACAACATGAAAATTTATAAATTCATCTATGTCCATGTACCAAGTGTTCTGAAAGATGATTACTGCTTTGGGTTTTGGGAGAGAGAAAAAAAAAACACGCTTCCGAAAGCAGAGAATGAAAAGGAAAAACTTCATCTCCGTGTTTTTTTTTGCTGGCGTTACTACTTACTGACTGTCAACAAAGTTTCATGGGTAGAGAAGGAAGGAATGGGTATGCTTTTGGAAGATAGCTAAACTTTTTGTCATAATCTGCTTAAAAAGAGAAGGCACTTTTTCCCCACAATTTACTCCGCCCGTCGTCAGTCAGTCCCATATCATGATATCATTATTCATAACGGCTCCAGAAAACATTGTGTTGGTTTATTCAGTTGTTGGGGAAAAACTGTCATTTGCAAAATACATGATCATGAGTTGAGTTGAGAGTCGTACCATCTCAAAGTCAGCTCCTCCATTAGGCACTCCAATCTCTACAAAGTTGTTTCCAAAAGTACAAACGGATCCATTTCTTCAGACCATTCACCATTTCAAGAAAATCTGCTTTTTATTCCCTCTAATGCCCTGCTTTGTACTTTTGGGACAAATCCTCTGAACAGGAAGAAATTTGCCGGAGACGAAGAGGGAGACTACTTGGGACGAAATAATATGCAAATTGCTAAAGAACACGACGCGGCTACATTATTATCTTCACCTTTCCTGCACCCTTCTCTCTCTCTCTCTCTCTCTCTGTGTCTCTCTCTCTGGTGAAA
>JAQGAI010002067.1:0-13085 GCA_034696905.1 Lepidocyrtus violaceus
TAAACTGACCTGGCAACAACATATGTAGCAATAAAATAAAAAATATTTGCATTTTCTTGCAAGTTTCGGGCCTTAATCATCATCAACAACAACATCATAGCTTGATGTGTGCTGTCCATTAGCCATCAACAATGCAATACGGCAACAGTGGATATTTTCCCAAATGAGTAGGCAGACCATGACCAAATTCACGGAGTCTGAATGTGCGAATCGAATTTAGGAATCCTTCGTGGTTTTCACTTGAATAACTCCGCTGATGACTGATGATGAGTCTATTTCTTTCTCGTAATTATAATCAAGTCACAGTATTGAAGTCGAGTCTCAGGGAAAAGTACTACAGGGAAAAGTTTTTCATTGGTTGGCTATGCTGATTGTCATTTATGTAGCTTTTAAATTACGTTCTCAACATCCCAACCAAACTCATCCCCGGCTTGACTCACCATCGCACAAATGCTTATCAAAAAATATGCCTAGCCCAACTAATCCTTTGAATTCAATTACGAACTAAATTCCCTCTCCTCTCAAGCCACTCCAATGTACGTACGATCACCAGAAGGAAAAACTTATTTACCCCCTCGTGGCTAACCTGTTACTGGTAATAACTATAAAATTAACAATATTTTTTGCTCTTTCCATTTAGGATTGGAGATTAGATTTGACTTGTGCCTCTCCAAAAATTTACCATCCATGTTTTCTCTCAACAGCACTTTCCGTTTCAACGGGAGAAAGTGCAAGTAAAAGCCGAGCATTTTGAATTCGTCTTGAAAGCTAAAAAGCTTTCTGCAGTTAAAGAAATGAGATTATTCATTCATATGCAAAAGACAGCGGAAAGAGTTTTTACCTCTATTAGGTAAGTAGAAACTACGCTGATATCACATCCCGCCATGTCTACTACTTTCATGAAAAATTCACAGCATCCATTCTACAACTTGTTTTTTTTTTCTTATGAATTTTCCTTAAGTAGATATCACAAGTAGCATCATCGGAGCAATCACGAGAAAGAAAATGCAGTACACCCATCCAACAATGCAAATAAAAAGATACCTATGCACTTGTTTCTCTTCATTCAATGAAAAATATTACCATTGTGCTTAAAACCCAACGAGAGAATTTTCCAGAAGATGGTCCCATTTAAATAAAGCTTCATTTTCATTTCCTTTCCCATTACACCCGTCATTTAAAAAAATGCAGTGTACCTACTCAAACTTGCGATTGCATCTGTTGGGTCATTTTAAGAAGGTCTGCCTTCGTGTTCCGGTGGTGCTTATACCAGGAGAAAGCAAGCTTTTAACTTTCTTTTTGTCTAGAGTGTGTTCCATTAGTGGAAGAGCTTTCATATTCAGCTCATATATTGAAAGGCAAGCACGGAGGACTAACAATATACCATTTAAAAAACTAGTAGAGTGGAAAGGGAAAAGCTTTCCCGAATAAAAACTCCCGCTTATATTTCATCTATTATTTCTGTTTGTCTCTGGTGAAGCCCGAGCATTTCATCTTTCCCTATCTACTTATATTAATTGAAGAAACAAGTGGAGAGCTCTGTGTGAAAATTTCTCCTGCTGGAATGTCAAGTGCGCGTAACACTACCGAGTTCTTTTCTGGGCGAACAGCCAAGCACAAAAAAAAATCCTCCATGCATGACACTTCCACACTTCACACTCCCTCCCTCTCCCTACACAACTCAAGAAAGGAAAGAAAGCAGGTTCCATGACCAATTCCCATTTCAGTTTCCCGATGAAAGTTAAATGAAACGACTGAGAAAAGAGTGGAAACGAAATTTTCTCCGTCCTTCTCTAAAATATTTATATTTACGAGGTAGATGTCTAATTGATAGAATACAGATGGTTCCCTTCTCATACCGGCATAAAAACAAGGAGCTCCATATTAAGACACATATTGTTTTTAAAGCTGCCTATGATAATGTCATATGATTTGAATATATGGAAAACGGTGGTCAATACGGTATATTTCTCTTAATGTTTTTCTCTCCGTCGAACAGCTAAGAAAAAACTGTTCCCTTTTTCATGTCTCGGTGAAAGCCGGAATAAAATAAACCAACAAAAAGTAAAGGGCTTCCGACAGGAGAGATAAGATGCGTCATATTCATTTCAACCAATGCAAGAGTTGTTTTATAGATGGGAGTAAGACGTAAAATTATTCTTTTATGCAAAACTCTCAAAATGGAGTCTTCCAGTAGAATTGCTTATTTATTTTTCCCTGTCCTTATTCCCAAAGAGAAAACTTAGTACTGGATGTAGTTTCCAAACATGAAAAAGGGATTGGAGGACTAAAGACTTTTTACTTCCCACTATATGGGAACAGGAGATTGGAATGGATGAAATAAAGATGGAATAGAGAACGATACTGCTTTACCCAGTCGTTTTCACAACAGTAATACAAAATTGATACCGGGTAAGTTGTTCTCGTCAGCCAATGCATATGTAACATGTAGGATCGGCACATGTTCCTAAAACGTCAATATGAAGCCTAGCCAGCCCCAGTTCGGTTTCTTCTTTTATGAGGATATCGATGGGAAAAGGGAAGAAAGTAAAGTGTAATGTACACTTCAAAACTTTATATTTCTAGTTTTTTGTTAAAGAGAATACTCTTTTGGGAGAAAGCAGTCCACCAATCGCAATGCAATCTTTCCGTTTAAGGGTACCGTTCTATACACTTCTTGCATTTTATATCGGTAACGAGGAAGATGTTGATGATCCTGATAATATGATTGTATACAATGTTGAACTAAAAAAGATACAAAGGGGAAAAGGAGGCAAAAGTGAAGGTAGTAAACTACTTACTCCTTATCCATTCATATAAGCCAAGAGAATTGATATATGTAACATACTCGGATCAGCCGAACATTTTAGATATGTTCATGGTCTCTTTTACCTACATATTTAAAAAGGGGAAGGAAAAGAGGAATGAATCTCACTAGTTTTTTTATAAGGAAACGAAAATCCCACGAAAGGAAACAATGCATATTTTATATCCATACTTATATAACAAAGCCAATCTTCGAAACGGCTACGAAGAAAAAGGCAAGAATCGACAAAGACATTCAAAATCTATCTCTGTTGTTCCAATCCATACATGTCATTTCTTCGTTTTTCTTTCTAGCTTCACAGCTTCTTTTGGAGAAAGTGTAATATGGAAAGTTTTACAGGAAACAAGCTCAAGTTTCCTTTTTTTTAAGAAAAGAAGAAAAACTTTTCTGCTACTGTTGCTTTTCTGGATTGGGACGTATGTAGTATGTACATATTAGCGACTGAGACCTTGCATGACTGGCAGTTTTCTTCACTGGCCTTTTTCTCTCTTTCAAACTTTACATAATGTCCATATGCTAACATCATTCAATAGTTGGATGGTAGAACAACTGTGTTAATACATTTTATGCATACTCTGCATTTTTCCTCCGTTCTCCTTGTGTCCTCCTTTAATGCTCTGGTGGCTCCACTATTACCAAAGCTGATGGGAAAATATTGGAAGTGAAAGGTTGGCGGATGGAGGCTGGTATTGTTGGATAAATTGAAAATCGAGTGGAATATACTGCGCTGGGGAGTAAATGGGGAAAACTTACTTTGATTCTGCTTCAATTCCAAAAACGGAGATCATATTACTATGCTTGCCTTAATAGGGTTTTCTCCTCTTTTTGGGCAGAAAATGGAATGCTTTTTTTTAGGGAATGGGGTAATGATAATATGCATCATGTTTCATTTTTTGACACGGAGAAAAGGGGAGCCCAGCTAGCTATACATAGGACCGATGACGCTAAAGAGAATATTGAATATTTTCTCCTGCATTAAATGACAAAATGAAATGTGTCGAGTCAACTTTCGGAATAGGAATTGGAAAAGGGGATTGAAAAGAGATTGCCAGACTGAATCCTTTTATTCTGGATGTCATTTAAAAATTATTTTCCCCATTTAGGCGCTCATTTTCACAAAGGCAAATTCTCTTAGATTTAGGTGCAGTCAAGGAGAAGGAATCGATTATTGATTGGCAAATTTTTTATTGTTCAAGAATATGACAGGGAAAATATATTCAATGAAAATGGGCCTGAACGAAAATGATAAGATTTTTGAGTGAGAATAAAGTACCTGAATGAAAACGGAGTGCAGCAACGCAAGAAGCAAACTATGTGGCAAGAGTATTATAAGGTTTGGGGTCGTCTGCTCAAGTGAACTCTGGTGTCTCACATCTTTACTCTTCTTCTGCAAAAGTTTTTCTTATTCATGAGTGATGATGATGATGACGATGAGGATGTAAAAGAGGATTGTATAATATTGTAATAAGTATAAGAATAAATATGCCATTCCATCATCATATCTCCGTATTATATTTTTATTCAGCAAAGTGAACAAAACCACTCGGCCAGCCAAGGAAAAATATCAACATCATCCTTCTTTATTGTCGCCATTACATTTGCTTCTTTGCCCCTGTATAAAATTATCATTATCTGTACCGCACAGACGAGGAGATCATTTCCACACTGTGACTTTCAGTGCTTTTACGTCTTCATCAGCACAAAAAAATGTCTTCATCCTCCAACTTTCCTCCTTCCAGTATTTATATAGGTAATATAATAAATCTTGAAGTCTTAAATCCTTTTATAGTTTCAGAACTAAAGCGGAAGTAAGAAATAGCAACAAATTTTTCAAATAAAATGTTACAATCTTAAATAAGATTCAATTCTCCAGATGCAGCGTGATACTGTTCATTTGGCCAGCAAAGCGGCTTTCTCCCCGTCCCCGACCATGACTCTTTGGCGCGTTTGGCTCTTTTCAGTTAGTGAAAATGGGAGCGCATGTACTTTGATAATATAACCTTAGCTGATTTGGCCTGGTGTCTGATATCATTATCATCATGATCGTCATCGATAATATACGTAATATAAAAATGATATAATATATTATAGGGCAAGAATTTCTCCAGACAGACTCCAGTCACATAGCAGACTATAGTCATACTTATACAATATATATCTGAGAGAAAAGACAATAGTGGGTTGTGTGTGGTAAGAGCAAATGCACACGATAAATTTAGACTTTTGGAGACATGAATGTCCCAAACTTTGACTATCAACATAAACAAAAGGAAATGATATCGAACGTTTTTTCCGGGCTACCTACATAGTTTGTAAACTATACAGATGTTAAGTAGAAGAAAGTGAACGTATGGGATGATGGCGGCCTGTTTCAGCATGCCAATGTTGTGCGGACCAGCGGATGTTCCACACAGAAAGTAGCCGAAACGAAACAAGCTTCGCCTATTATTGTCTTTTACCTGATACCAAGCTCCCGACATCTACCATTGTGATTACATCTGGCAAAAATTAATCCTATTCGAATTATTATACAATAATACAGGTGTATTACATAGCATGTAGTTCGGCACAGTTCAGTGCTCATCACTGATACCGACAACCCATTTCAAGTAATATCATCATCATCATCGTCAGGATTTATTTTCATTTTACATCTTTCCAGGATATTTTGTCGCGACTTTAGATAAGAGCGAGTCAACTCAAATAAACTTTTCTTTTAAAGGTTATTTCTAGTATGGAAGCCGAGCCATAAGCCCGTTATCGTATTCCAACTTCCACTTGCAAGGAGAACTACTAGCACTACTACTAAATGAGCTTTTCCTACAACGTGATTGAGTAAGATGGCTATTGACTACTGTTAGTTTATTCATTTTCCCCTGTTAGCTCCTCTCTTTAGTCTTCTGTCTCATCAGTACCATCAGAGACCGAGACGTCTCATCTTATCAGCATTTTATGTCATTATGATGAGAGTGAAGCGTGTCATTTCTGTTCCAGTTTTTCTCCAGTTTTGCCTTTCAAGTTTGAAATCCTGAATGATGCAGTCAGTCTGCAGACATCATCATGACTTTCATCACTAAAACTTCTTCAGAATATGCTGTGCCCGTACTGGAGCATGTTCATAATTTTTAAAATTTTCCAGCAACGCAGTAGCCTTATCGTTTCGTCAATATCACCATATTACGCCTAATCGTTCAAATTCTATTTGTGGTACCATCCGACTCACAATGGGGTGATTCATTAGCTTTAGCTCAATTTTTGTATTTAGACTTTATTCAGTTAAAAATCGTTAGCAAATCACTTTTTATTAACACAGGTCATTTGGAGTTAATTTTTTAGTAATTTTATAGACTAATCAATTTTATTCTCATTACGTAATATCTGCTGTTGACAAAGTTTAGCTGTTGTTTTCTCCATTGATTGAAATGTTTACCACTTTTTTAAATTGATATTCAACACATTCGCATTAATGCATTTCTATATGCAAAAATGGCGTGTTGATCATGCTCACACACAAACAAGCTCAAGTGCCTATGTATGTACCCGGTTTTATCAGGAACTTTACCAGTGAGCAAAAGACTAGAACGGTATGGTATGAATCACTCCAAATGTGTATAGCCAGTTTTTGTCTGTCATCCTCCGATCAATTGCATTCCATTTTGCAAATTGAATATGACAAGTTGGCAGGTCACTGCTTACGCATTTTAGCAGCTAAAAACAGATTACGTAATTAAAGCGGCTTACGAGCAAAAAATACACGTGTAGTCCTGTAGATAAAAATGTTTTGCGGAAATAGGGGGAATGATATATGCAAATCAACTGTCTGATACCGCCATACCAATTCAATTCCCAGATTCAAATGAATGTCATTAAAAAGTAATGTTTTGGATCAAACCAAGAACATCCAGTTATGGAACAAGTATGTAGTGCGATTATTATTATCATCTTTGCAGACATAGACCATATATACTAATGAATAAGTATAAAAGTTATCGAGTTTAGGCTGGCTGCACGCATGTACATGTGAAGTACCGGCACAATCCAGATTAACAAGATACAACTGTTCGACTTTCTACAGACATTCAAAATGTTCTTTGAGTCAAGATCAAAATTTAAATATTAAAAATAGATAGTTCTTGGTAAACAACAGGGATATTGAGCAATTCATTCAAAGTGATAGCAAGTACATCAAGTAATATTTTTTAAAGAGAAGCCATTCTTGCTGCTCTGCTGGTATGCTTGTTTGTAATAAAGTATAGCTACTTGTTTCTAACATCTTTATCTAGCGTCCACAGAACCAATTTACCTGTGGGAATCTTGAGGCTGATAATGCTTGCCATGACTCAAACGACTCAAACCGCTTTACATACTTTAAACTCCAGACGAAATACCCATAATAACTGATTTTCCATCCACTATAACCTTGACTTCAGAATGTGAAGTAATCGTAATACGAGCATTTGTATTGGCTCTTTATGGAGGAGTGCTGCTGGTTTTTTAGGCAAAAACTTGATCCAGTTTTTTTAAAACAAATTATTTTCCCACTCACTCTAGTCATAACAAGACTCTTGAGAGCTGATAAAGAATCTAGAGTCTTTTCATTTTCATTGTTCTTCCCTCGAATGACCGCAATCAAAGTCCAGATTTTATATCAAGTATTTTTTTCATATCTGTTTCCCTCTTACTGGAATTCATCATCGTGAGAATAAAGCGCATACTGTATTTATGTAATCTGAGATTCCATAATATCCACACGACAAGTGGAAGTGTATTCTTCCATATCTGCAAGCATGAGACGAGATACATATGATTTTCGTCTGAAGTGTGTAATCTTGACTTGACCTTCCCTCGGCCATAAAGTTGTATCTGACAACAAGGGCGTAATGTAATATATAATGCGGCTTTTACAGTACTTAATTTATATGTGTGGATGGAATGAGAGCCAACATCTATCATAACCGTCGTCCTGTAGTAATAAGAAGTAATAATAGCATGCCTACGTAATATTCGTGAGAAAGATTCTGGACTATGTGTGTAATTAGAACAGGAAGTTTATTCACTCAGCCATGGAGAGGTTATGGTAAGGTAGGTGAACAGAAACCGCGAGGGAGAACCTCACGATTTTCAGAATGTGAATCAAGTTTCATGTCCATAGATTCTTATGTAATGAGGAGGTTCACCATCAAAAGATTGATTGGTCTTGATGTAATTTGTTCCCAGAAAAAACTCCCAACTTGCATGTAAATTACCTACATACAAAATCACATTCCTTCCTCCTCCGTAAATATTTCATTTTAGCTCTTTCCTTTCCATGACTTTGTCAGTGTATCCATCCAACCCAATATCCACACATCCACCCATATAGTATAATACTTACACAATTAGTTTTTGTAAATCCAGTTGTTTACTCCTTTGGCTGTGTTTGCCACGCTAAGGTGAGGTAAGGTTAAGGTGACCTTCATTTGGGCAATATGTAATCGCACTTACCATATTATAGAAATATGTGCATGGTTATTATTTTAGATGCAGTTTTCATGCATCCAGCAACATTGTTTGGATAATAACAATGATTACTTGCACTTTCCGATTATACTAGAGGCAAAATGAGAATGGGAATTTGGCATGCGTAATTTGTTGATCATTATGATTAGTTTAATGAAAGGGTGATGGATAAATATAAATATTATTGATTGGATTGCCCACAACTGTGATCTTAAGCATCGGCGATGGAATATTAAGTGCTTAACATTGTCAATGTCAAAAACTCACAATAATTCCCCCAAAAAAAACTGAATTAATTTTAAAATTATGTTCAACTCATGGTATATGCGTACCACATTGGTGGGCCAATAATGTATTCAGACACGCTGATCCTCTTCACTTTTGATGTGCACACATCTTTTTGACTGGCAGCTCACGTGTGTATTACTTCTAGATTGCAACTGATAATCTACTTAATCAAGTTGAGCTAGTCATATTAACCATTTAAGCATGTAATTTAGTAACTTACCCGGATGAGCTTGGAAATCATATCATATATCAAGTCATATTACATTATGACGATACGCAATGTAGACTTCACGTTGCCGCTGATTTTTATTGTACTATAAAAATGACAAAATAGTGCAAAGGAAACCCTCTTGGTATGATCATGTCGTACAGTAGTCATCAAGGACATATGTGAGTTGAGCTTTGCAGTAATTTAATACAATACTCTCTCTCCCATTTCCAGGTCTTGTTTCAGCAAAAATTTGCATAATAAAATATTGATGTTTTATTACTAATGCTTCCCTGTCATAATGGAATTTTCCACTTTCCACTTTGTCATCATATATTAACCAGAGAAAGGTATTTTTTATTGTTAAATGAGTCGATTATATCTGTAAAAAAAGTCGAAGGTAACGAATATCATAATATCGGATGACACAAAGTATATACGAGTATGTTGCAACAATTTATTGTACGTAATCTTTTTTTCAAAATAAACTGTTTGAAATCTACGTGATGTTGCAGTTAAATAGGCTAAATTTTAATCAGCTAATCTAAGGGATTGACGCAATATTTGTGATAATGGGCCCAGTGCCTAAATTAAGATTAAGTAGTGCCAAAAATAAAGCGTGTTCTTCATCATGAGATTTTGTAATCACGAAACCATGATCTTATACAACATATTTCGCTTGCTCGCCCCGCATCACTGAACATTATTGAGTGTGTTGTGCTTGATATGATGAGCATGTTAGTTACTAATGCAAATTGTACAATCCCTGCGCAATCACTGTTACAAAAATATTATGAACTTAATTCAAAAATGTACCAAATGATTACATCCTGCCATTAATTTGTTTAGTTGGGCTATGCAAACCCATATCTTTTGGGTTGCGCAACGAGAGAAGAGTTAACCCACAGCAGGAATCCCTGATTCCATACGAAAGGCATATCTGCGGTAAGGGGAGGGATGGCTATTTTGGAATTGATTACTTAAGAAGGATTCCGGTTGGATTTGTTGGGAATGAACTCAATCTAGGTTGAATTGTTTGAAAGCTTGAAGAAAAGCAATAACTCATTGTCACGGGGGGAAATGTTCTGTGGCTAAAAAACGGAAGTAGCCAAAAAACTGAAAATCCCCATCTTCAGAGGATGGAGTCATGTTGTCTCCGTTCACCTAGGCTGAATGACAGCCAAAATGAAAACACGATGAATCTGCTTACTTACTATTCCTGTTTACTCGGATTTAAGTAGGGATATTAATTGAAGTAGCGTTGTCCATCCGTCGGGATCTAGCAACGGTGCAATAAATAGAACTAAAGCTGGAAGGATGTCAGGTTTCGTTCGTACGCAATATGGGTTCTTTCACGTCATCATCCAATGAAAGCCACAGTCAACATCATTAATACTTACATCTTACTGTATAATATTTTATTTTTTATTTTTGCTTGACTTGGGCTATCTCATCCGCTGGAGGGGTGGTATGAAAATGAGCGAAACTAATTTTTTATGTTATGTAATCGTATAACGTACAATCATTTCACTATTTTATTTTTAGATTTCTTTGTACAATTATTTTTTGTCAGTTTCGCGTAGCACGAAGTCACCGGAAGATGTATCTATAGCCAAATGAATAAAGGGTTTTGCCTGTTCGTCATATAATTGTTAAGCCTCACCGGATGCAAAGGTTGATGGAGAAGCCGAAGCAAATTTTCGTTCTCGATCAAATATAATCACCTACCTAGATAGGTATAGTATATACTTATAGTAATAGTAGACTTGCATAAAAATGTAATTTTCCGAAGACAAAACACATTTGACAAGTATTTCTCTTATTTGGAGGGTTTCCCTACTATTACTAAAAAAAATAGGGAAAATGTCCGTTTCAGTTCTTGAAACAAACAGAAATGTGATGTTTCTGTCAGACTAATATTCAACATGTGAAAAACGAATCTATGAGCTTTTTAGTCTCAACCTTATAGCTAGCTAAACACGAGGTATAAAAATGCTAGTAGAAAGGTAAGTGAACTGTGGATGAATGTGATATGACATGAGTATTTTTTCCATCTGATACAAACTGTTTAATAACCTGGTAGTGACGCGGCGTAAGGATTTGGATGCGACGCGACCCACCCACGATAAGTAGGTATAAATGATATCCTCATATGTCCAGTCCAGGCCATTCATGTAATCCCCAAACTAATAGAAGCTTATTGTTATTATTATTTTTCCATTGGTGAGGGATTGTGACCGAAAAGGGATAAATGTACAGGAGAAAAAATACATCAGAAAAGTTGTAAGGACGAAACGGACTTTTGACAAACAAAGTACATAGTAGGCAGTCAACTTGCTAGTTAGAATCGAGTGCGTGCGTGTTTTCTCTTACTCCATCACAATACATACAAATGTGCATGATGTACCACCTGCCTCATCACAATGATGATCTGTAGAATTCAAGGGTCAAGTCGACACCTCCTTCATCACTCAAGATTTATGTATTTTTAGCATCAGAATATCCATAAAAGTTATACAACAGTTTACAGACACATCTTTCTTTAAATTTTTCACATCATCCCTACCTGCACACTGCCACTGCAGTATGTATGAATATGGTGAATGGTGAGATATCGGAGAGGAATGGTTACAAAACAACGAAAAGAATAAAACGTTACATAAGGACGCAACGTGACTAAGATATCTGAAACTGAAAAAAGTAAAAATAGCTTACTTTTGTATGCTAATAATATGTAAGGCATTACATTTACGATACGTATACTTTGCAATGAATACCTGTGTCGTCGCATGATAATGCAAAATATTTACAATTTTTTACCTACAGACAGGTCCAAGTTTCATAGCACAATGTTCGATTTTACCCAAGCAGTTTAAAAGGGCCACTCATTCTTTATGATAGAAGCTTATTTTTATTCAGCTTACGAGTATTATTATTAGCCTTATTATTATTTCCCCATTCTTTCTTCTCGTTATTTATTAGATGAAAGGAGGAAGGGGGAGATTGGAAAAAAGGATGAAGGACTTTTGAACAGGTTGTTCTGTCCCGTGAAGTTCGATTTTCTTTGTTGTATTCAAGGAACGATAATTGAAGCGATGTTGAGGTGAATTCGCCTGTGATGTGATGTGTGATGGCTATTCAGTCCTAACAATCTGTCAGTCTTGCCTGAGACAAGCAGAAAACTACAAAAAAGCTGATATAGCAATAGCAATAGCCCCTGCCTTTGCTTGTTAAGTAAACAGACTCTATATAAAGTACAGTCTCACTGGGAGGACTCCTGGAAGGAATCATGACATTTTTCTTTTAATCATCTTCGAGAATTTTCGTTTTGATGTTTGGTATCAGTTGTCAGCGATATATCATTGCGATCGACGAGAATGGAGTCGAGTGGAAGAAGGTAAAGTAAGTTTTTTTTTCAATTCCTCCCTTCCAACTCAACAGTCAGCTATGATAAAGGGGAGTAGATTTTTATATTTTTACGAGACGATCAGATCAGACTCGCTGGGCTCGCTGTGGAGTATTCAAATAAATGATGATTCAACAATTTCTTTTCAACCAAATGGAAACGGAGGAATAAAAAGATTGTCATTGTTATACAAGCATTTTTTATCAATGGTTTTGACTGGGTGGATAGATGGTGGATTGGTTGAATACGAATTGGAATTCGACATGCCATGTTCATGATATCCAATCTTTTTACTATTTATTCATCATCATCATCATCTGAAAAAAATAGATTAACTATTCACAAAAAATATATATTAGATCATCATTTCTTATAATGCTCTACTTACATAATATACAATTTATTGGTTTACTTTGTTAAAAAAAATCAAATTGAATTCTATGCTGCAGCTAGAATCAGATTCAGCTAGATGGTTGATCACAAATCACAATCGCTGATGCGTTAGTTCCAACTTCCCAAACTTCCAAACCTTCCAGCATCTTACTATCTTCGAGAATGAAAAATTACCTAACTTTTTTTTTGAGAAATCAAGGAAGCAATCTAAAGCAAATATTTATGGTAAGTAGAAGTAGAAACGCATCAAGTTTTTAGAGTGCAGTGGAAGGACAGATTTATCTTATACGTAAACCTAAATTGTGAAGATGGGTTTGATGCAATAAGAAGCGAAGTTAAGGCACTACTAAGACATTTTTATGTAAATGTAGTATGCGTTACGCCAGTATTTTTTGCTGGGTACCCCCCATAATGTCTAAGATTTTTCATCCAATGTTTAAACCACTAATGTTTAAAACCTCAAA
>JAQGAI010002068.1:0-13079 GCA_034696905.1 Lepidocyrtus violaceus
GGACTTGGTCTTTTTGGTCCAAAAATAATGGCATCAACTTCAACATAAAAACATTAAGTGTCTAGCAATCTTTCTGAATTAATAATTCTTAATTGTTGTTACTCAAGTGGTGCAGAAGATACGCTTAAACAAGCATGCATTACATTAATTGATGTCGGTGTTGATTATATTGATCATTGATTGGATTGCTGATTTTTTAATTGTGATCGGACAAGATGTAGATGATTTTCTCGGGATGGATTGTTTTTAGCAAGTGCTTCTTCGCACTGGTTTCAGGTCTGACGTGATGGCAGCGATTTTAAAAACTAATAAATAAATAAAATGGTGAATGGATTTTTCGATCAAGTGTTTTTAATTTAGACGTTGCAAATGAGATGGAACCTCTTGTAAATACTCGGTAATGATTAGTGCAGTTTCAGTTGCCGTTGTTACGTTTTGTGTGAGTATTTTAGCGGAAAGTTGGATGGATACACTCAATGAGATTTATTCGGACAGCAATGTTTTCTCTCAGCTGTGAGCAGTAGTCAGTAGTGCTAGAATTCCAGCTGGAGAAATAAAATATTTGAAAAAATAGTTCAAGTCTATTTCATCAGTTTATAATTGTTGATATTCAAGTAAAGTTAGTGGTAAGTTAAGTATGGTTATAAACTCTACTAATACTAATTAGTTGTTTGTTGAGTCATTCAACATTACATCAGCTAATCCGTTATTAATTTAAAAAAATACAAACTAAAATTATGATGAAAAATTACCAATTGTTAAAGTGTAAACCAGGTGAAAAATTTCGAAACACGAAATGAGCGACCAATTAAAATTAAGTATTTGTTCAGTCAGTCAGTGCAATAATTCTAATGAATCTTCGTTCATAACGGTCTTCAAAAGTTTAGGAAGCTTGAATTTCGACAATGCCTGGTCTGCTGATAGCTCAAAACTAATCAACAATAAAAATGAAATCCTGAAAGTAAACTAAATACTAGTAGAGACTACATTAAGATTAAGGTATCTGATTTTCCGTCAGCGTGTTTTTGGAGGGAAAGTGTTTCCGCTTCCTGGAAGTTATCTGTTTACCTATTACACCACATTTACAGTTTCAGCTGTTTGAATTTATGACAGACAACCTTCATTTAATTTAATTGATTGTTAATGTCGGTATGTGAATAATGTGGATGTGATATGTGTTTGCTTGGTGTGGTCTGGTCAATAATGGGAAAAAGTACTCTCGTGTCACGTCACGTCACAGTTGCATGCATGCCTTCACTGATCTGTACAGCGACAGCAAGTCGAGCACGACAGGGGACAAGTTTACTTACCTCTAAACTTAATTATAATGATGACATGCAACGCAGCACGGCAGAACTTAAAACTAAATTATTAGATTAATAGACCTCGCTCGACTCGGTCTTATCTCGTTTTAATTAACAAATGTACGTACCTACGTACATATAAGCAATCAAGCAATAAAAATAGGATACTTCGAACTTATGCTCTGCTCTATCAGAAATCAGAATATAATCAGAAATTTAAATCTAGCATCGGGAATGACTCCAAGTCACTGGCCCGTTTTCTATAATTGCTACAGTAATTAAAAAAATATTTCGTTTCACTCACCGTCAGTTTTCTAATGTTTATTTCGATTTAATCGTCCGTATTACCGAATGTTTTACCATTTATCGTTATTGGTTATACACATTTGTTGACATCTGTCTGTCGTCACGCAAGCAAAGCAAAAACCGAAGAAAAACGACATCCCTATTCAACAGTAACGAAACTGTATTTTGAAGCAGATTTTCCACATTCCGGAAACAGGAAATGGTTCGATTAGAGCCTCAAACACTTCTTCGGAGGCCTCTGTTGTAAATCGCGTTGTTAATCCTTTGTTTGTTTTTATTTCTCACGTAGTAAGAGCATAGCATTCACATGATGAGAAGTGAAGTGAATATGACGCTGACGCTGCTTTCGCCATACGCTTGTTTTTCCAAACGAGAGAAAAAAACAGACCACCATCGTTATCGTCACATTTCAGAACATTTTTTTTGGTGGATATTCGTGTGAGGTTTTATTTATCAGATTCAAATTGAATGAGTCTTGTAAAAAAAAACAAGCTAACGAGTTTTTACTATTTTTAGCAGAATTTTTAGCATTATTGGTTCGCTCCTCCTAACAAAATAATTGATGCGTAGAATCTTGACTGAGTATTTACGTACGGCGTAATTACTGCCATATTATTATGAATGGCATTGTTTTTTTTCTAGGTTTGTTTGTTAGTTTTTTTAATGCACTGCTGAATGGGCTGTAGAAAGAAACGTGTGAATATGTTATCGTGAGCGTGGGAAAAGGTGGCATGTGCCAGTTAGCAAAACAATCAAGCCGGACTTGCAATTGCAATAAGGATGTACGTATATGTATGTATCCATGGCTGTTTAGGTTTTGTTAAGATATCAATGATACGACGTATATGACACCACTCTCTGACTTGCTTATTGGTTTGAATGGAAAAACGTGCATTTAAAAACTTAACTTCTTCTTGATAATCACAATCAGTGATTACGATTGGCTTTTCTCATTTGAGTTTGAAGACAATGATCAAATTTGAATGTACTTGTACTTCATGAGAAAGCAAATCTTCATCAATCTTCCGACTTTCGTGCAGAAAAATTGAGTTATCTTTATTGTTACACGATTGCGCTTCGTTTCTATTGCAATCTTAATAAGGCATATTATGAAATGCGACTCACTCCAATAATAGTAACTTATACATAACTGCCATTGCGAAGGTTTAAGTAAGACCACGAGATTATAGTTAATTAATGATGGAAAATATTATCTTATTGAATTAGATGAGAGGAATAATATTGTGGGCTGTACATTTTAATGCGAAATTATAAAAATGACGTGCACATAATAATTAGATTCTCTAGTGGCATTGAAGAAGGAGTCTATTCCCGTAGAGACAGGTTTATAAATATATTTGTTTTTCTACTTCTTATTCCGAATTCGACGTATCGGCGTTCATTTGCCAAAATTTAGAGATGAATTCAGCTCTAGTAAGAGGACTGGAAAATCGAGCACCTTCTTCTTCCTTTGAGTTGATCGCTGACTGATTGATTGGTACAAGCTGAGTCGAAACTTGAACTTTGCTCTCCGCAACCTTTGAACCCCAATCAGCATAGGTATTCCGCTTTTAGTTTTTTTAGTCCCAGGTCTGACTCATTCGCATCTACGAAGTAATGCAGTTTTGTTGAGTTTACCGTGAAATGAAGCCAACGTTTCTTTCTGTTAGGAAAACGTGCTTGTGCTTTCTCAAATAAATGGGAGCTTCCCCTACATCTTTCTCGTTTCAACAACCGAAGGAACCTTTATTTACCGCAGTTTTGTTGAGGATTTTATAAAACGAAAATTCCGGTAGAATTTATTCTAATTCTTTCGGATTTTAGTTTGCAATTTTAACCGTAGTTAGTAAGAGTAAGAAGATGCAGTAATGGTTCACCGTGAACAAGAGTAGTGTTTTTGTTTCACTATGATGAAATCCTAATAATTTTATTTCTATATTTTTTTTTCAGATTCGTGCCGTGTATGAGCCTTGGATAAATATGGTTTAGAATTGAAGGACGAACGTTGAAAAGATCCCACAGTCAAATTAAAATGGCGAAAACGTTTGACCCATATGATCGCCGAAGGTAGGAAGATCAGTAAAAAAAACAAAGGAACGATTGAGTAAAACATTATGTCTAGTCATTTGTTAAAATAAGAATTAATAATAATTTGTATTTTAAAATTACAGTTGGTACTTTGGCCCGATCTCGCGTCAGGATGCTACAGATTTGTTGATGGCTGAGAGAGATGGAGGAGTGTTTCTAGTTAGGGATTCCTCGTCAATTCCTGGGGACTACGTGTTATGCGTGAAGTAATGACAATGAAGCCAACTTTTTAGTTTTCTTACATATTTTGAAGTTGGTGAATGTTGGACTCACATTTGGTTTGGTTTGAAACTTACAGAGAAGACTGCAAAGTCTGCCATTACATTATCAACAAAGTCAATGAAGAGAATGATGGAACGAAATATAGAATCGGGGATCGTTGCTTTCCTGATTTGCCATCGCTGCTAAACTTTTACAAGCTTCACTATTTAGATACCACTCCCCTTGTTCGACCCGCTACTCGAAAGTTAGAGAAGGTTGTAGCTAAACACGATTTTGATGGTGCGGTAAGTTGTAGTTTCCTCATTGGAGCCTTTCTTTGTCGTAAATATAAAGAATTAATTAATCTTAGAGTCCTAATTAATTGGTATAAACTATTGATTTTAATTATAAATTTTAAATTTTATAGGACCCAGAAGACTTGCCATTTAAGAAAAATGAAATATTGACTATCCTCAGTAAAGATGAAGAACAGTGGTGGACGGCGCGAAATAGTTTAGGTCGTATTGGTGCCATTCCCGTTCCCTATATTAGACCGGTACGTCTTATCTATTGTGTACACAAATAAAGTTCTTAATATTAGTTACTTTGAAGGGATGGATTAGTTATTTATAATTCGAATAATTTATTTCCAACTTTAATTTGCAAATATTTTCTTGATGTATTTTAGTACGATGAAACGTCAAATGATCGTGTCATACCAACTGCGCATAAACCTCCTAGTGAAACCTCGTCTCAAACCTCTGAAAATCACACGCCAAAGAAGACCTGTCTTGAGGTAAGTATAAACCAAGCATTTGATTCGTATAGTTAATAGTAATTAGGTTTAAACATTTGTATTTAAATGGTAATATCTTATTTACAGCCTAACAAAGATACCTATGCAAGGGTAAAGCAAGCTCGTGTACCGAATGCATACGACGATACTGCACTTAAGCTACAAGTTGGGGACATAATTCGTGTAACGAAAATAAATATAAGCGGACAGTGGGAAGGAGAATTAGTTGTAGAAGGTGGCAAAGGCGGAAGGGTAAGCTTATAGTTGATTTTCTAAAATGGCGCATTCAAATCCATCAAAAAGAAATTCTCGCCAAACTGTTCACTTAAATTTTACTTTCTTACCGTTACAGAAAGGGCATTTCCCATTTACTCACGTAGAGCTGATTGACTACGATCCCGCTACTTCAACAGCCAGCCCCAACCCAACAATACAAGTTCCAGATTGAACTACTTACTGTGAATCACGTTGACGTTGCACACTTTCTTGGTGGTCGTACAAGGATGTAAACTAATTGCCATAACATGCCAATATGAAACTTTTAGTCAGACCGTTTTGCTAGCACCGAAACAGTTTAGTTCGGACAGATTTTAGTGCGCAAGGAGCTTGAATCTGTTTGATGATGAGTGTAATATAATTTAAAATTTTTAAACGTGAGTGATAGTGTAGATTTGGGATGGAGATGCACAGATAGGTAGATTATACCATACTACATATTAAAATCAAAATCTATATAATATTATGTAATCATAATAAGTTTATAATATGTAGGTATTTAATCTAGTTGCGATCATTCGATTATTCACAATCGAAAACGTGTAATGCAGCAATGTACCAGACTCAATATAATAATGGTTTATATACTAGCTTACTAAAATAGACATATAAAGATTATAACATATTTTAAGTACTGTCCAGTACATTTATTAATTGAAAGTCAGTGAGAGTCAATTATTTTATGCAACTGACTGCGACTTCTTACAAAGCCCATTTATGGATATTCGGGTATCTACTGTCTACGTTTAAAAAACAACAGAATATTTTTCATTATGTTCTCGTCCAAATGAGTGTATTTTAATTATAAGACTATATAAATGACTTATGTTAGACTATAATTGCCAATGCATTTTTTTTTATAAACGGCAGTGAAATTGGTAGCTTAGACATCTTACCATTGAAATACTACATCGAGTTGATGTAGATGCTAAAAACGTGTACAACGAAACAAAATCATAATGATTGAAAATTTTTTATTGTCTTGTTCTAAAGGCTAATGACTATATTCTATGACTTTAAAATCTGTATTTAAAAAAATTCTAACTAAATCTACTCTAATGTTTAAAAATGCAGTATCGAGAAGAAGAGTGTATCTGCAGGAAAGGCTAGTCACCACCAGGTCATGCACGAACTAGTTGTTGTTTGTTCGCGTAGCAAAGGAATAAGTAATTGATTGATATGATAAATATAAGAAGAAAACAAATGTGTGGAATATGCTATTTTATAGAAAGAAGGAAATTGACTTGATACATAAGTACATAATATTATACTGTTGTGTGAGGACCACTACTATTCTATATATAATGATGGATCCTTCACGTTTAAATTTTTCCAGTTTTATATATTAAGTAGAGTTTTGCGATGTTAACAAATCAGGTTCTGAAAATTATACTTGACTTTTCCAGTAATGTTTTTTATCGTATTTACAAACAAAATTCAAACATAGTGTGCTCTTGAGATGTTGAAATAAATGTTTTCAAACGACATGTGTATCATCCTGTAAGCTAATTTTATTGTTCAAACCATAAAAATTCAGCCATTGTTTCAATTCTTGGCAAATTTTTCTTCAGTTCATAAATTCATGCTGGCTGAAAATCCTCATTAAAATTATTATCGATTTACCCTTATCAATGCAATGCACATTAAGCTTTGGTTTGGAAAAGTAGCGAATTCCATTGAATTGTGTTAAGCTGATAAAGGTATTTAGCTTTTCGTCTTCAATTTTAGGGAACTGCATGAATTTATTTTACTCTAATCCTCCGATACGATGAGCTTTGTTTCCTTTCCATAGTCAAACATCCTGGAGCATATATACTTGCACATGAGCTAACCTTTACAGTATGTAATAGATTAGCATTTTGATTTTGCGGTTTTGTATGTCTGTTTTGAGTGAGACAGAAAATGGGCCTAATGTGCTCTTGATAATATTTCCATGAATTTACAAGGAAAAAATAACCACATAAATACATACTACGTTGCTTGCACAAGCTTAACCTCATTTAACTATAAGTTATTAATTACTACGCTAAAATCGCAGAAGTATCTGGAATCTTCACTGTGGACTTCTCCATCAATAATGCCATGATATTAGCTGCTAATGATGCTGTTGTACAAAACTTGACTTTTGGTTTTTATGATAATGCTTGCGTGGTAGTTCCCCCACTTGATTTATTGATTAGTGGGTTATGGTTCAATTCAACGTGGATTTGCATCGCTACACCATTTTGAAAACTTTCATTTTCAAGGTTACGTGAAAAAGGAATAAAACGGAAGTGCCAAACATTTGGATCGGACCAACCTGTTCTTCCAATCTGGCTTGAACTTCTCAATGTTGGAATTCCATTGCCCGGTTAATATTAGACAGTTTTGAAGACTTTCTTGGTGAGAATGTTCGACGAGAATAATTTTGAGAGGTTTGTTACGTCATAATATTTAATCCGTAGTACAAAACGGTAGCACAGAATAAGTAAACTGCAGTTTTTCATCATTTTTTTTAAATGGACATATTTATCAGTTTCTATTTCCAAGGTCTAAATTTCGACGATGCCAAAAACATTCTTATCGAGGAGGAGGAAGGCGTCTTCCTAATCAGGGACTCTTCCAGAGGTGGCTATGTTATTTGCATTAAGTAAGCAACAATGGAAAATTGATCTCGTGCCACCGTCTTCTGTCGGCATTAAATTAGGAAATTGTATTGCTTTTTGCTTTCCCCTTTAGGAATTTGTTGTTAGAAAAAAAATAATTAACTACTGGTCTGAAAATAATTTTTTGATAATGTTTAATTTTACAGAGAAAATGACGACGTCTCCCAGTACACAGTACATGTCAAGGAAATCGGTGGACAAACCACCTTCTACATCCGCGAGGAATGTCCCTTCACAAAACTGACCTCTCTTCTCTCATTTTATAAAAGGAATATTTTTAAAACTGCGCATCTCACACGTCCGGTTTCCAATGAGCGAGTTATACTTCGCAGGACCTGCAGAGAAGTATGTTATTCCATACTCGCAACCAGTTTTAGATGGATTCAAAATGCAAATGAAGCGCCTATAAGTTTCTTCATCTTATAATCAAATGAAAAGTAAATGTGTAAAACATTTATTTTAAAAAAAACCATCATTACTGTTGATAGGGATGTGACCGTAATATCGTTAGATCGGAAATCCCAACTGGCCACATGACAAATTTCCCCCACTCCACGAGACAATCAGCACCACCTGATATGCTGAGACCGCCGGAAGGTTATGATTCCTCCCTTCGTGGGGTAAGACTAAAAAGTTTTCATTCCAAGGAAAATCTACATAAAAACAAATTTACTGTAATGCAAAATTTGAAAAAGCATTGTAAAATATTGATATTACTTCTACAGGATCAGCCTCCATTGTACGCACGAGTGATTAAAGCAAGAGAACCGAGATCCTACACAAAGGACCTACCATTGAAAGTAAACGATTTAATTAGAGTAACGTCGAAAAGTATGGTGTCTGGAATAGGGACTGGTGAACTCAACGGAGTGGTAATATTTTTATTGGCATTGCCATTGATGAAGATAAGAAAAAAGGTTCATGAAACAAAGATGCTTATAATTATGCTAATTTGTTGTTCTTTTCAGGTTGGCGAGTTTCCACTGATTAACGTTGAGTTTATTAGGAAATGATCTGCGAATGACTGGAGTCGACTTCTTGCTAATCTTGCTAAAAGGCTAAAAACAAAATCAGTTTTCGTGTTAACGACAAAAAAATATACTTTAATAGAAAATATGCCCCTGATTGCAATATCGGAAATTAGATTTCAACCTAAAAAAAACTCACATTTGATATTGCCTCGAATAACCTTGAAACGTGTGAGTCCCTAAAACAAAATGCAATTCTTCTTTAAATTCAATCCTGTTCCAATTCTGTTCACACAGTTTCATAATACCTCTGTCATTTATTAAATATTGATTTACTAAATTTGTTGAAATTTGTTTTTAAAATGTAATTTTGTGCTGGATCGTCAATAAAAGTTGGCTGGGTATGCTCCTGAAAAGTTAAATTTGCATGCTAAACCGTATAGACATTTTTTAAACCAACAACATTTTAACTTTAGCTTGAACACTTGCGCTTTAACAATGCGATGTCCGCTGAAATGAATGCAAGAATATGCTATCAGCATCAAGATAAATAAATATAGTAACATATTATACAATTGAGGCAGATATATACTTTTTTATAACAGAACTATTTGTGGAAACGTTTTGAAGCTTGAATGCAAATAAGCCTGTTCATAAATCTATGCATCAACTAAAGTACAACCGAACTCTCATTTAACAATCACGATGATAAATATGAAGCATCCCACCTGAAGAAGGCTTCTGTAATTGTAAGTATTAGGCCAAACATGGCTGCCAGTACTATTTCCCACATGTGAAGATAAATATAGTGCGGTTGTTACACCAATTAATAATGACATGTGCATAATCTGCTCCTTCGTACAAACAAATGGCTTTGGCTGGGTTGAACAATAATTGGGATTGTAGTCCAAGTAGATCATCACGAAAAAAACTGTCATTATTATTAGGGCAAAACTCTAATATTAATTTTCAGGTTCATACCTTAACTAGATATATGATGATGACAGCGAAAAAAAAAGATAACTGGTTAAAGTCAAGTCGAATATTAAGCACTTTTTGAATACATATGTATTCACTGGAGTTACACCATCCATACCTATTTGCAAACATCAGAGTCTGTATACGATCATGATGTAATGTATTAGCCAACAATTATGGAATGACACAACACAATTTGTGAGCCAGCATAGAAAAAAATACTTAACTATTCCCCTAGTTTTCCCTTGGCAGAAGCAAATCAAGTAGTGGAGTAGTTAATTTTTTCTAGTCTGATTTTTCCACTGATTATTGGAATGTGTGGAGTGCAGTTAAACCTAGGTCGTGTTAAGGAAGTAAATTAAGTTTTTAAAATTGTCCCAATTTGTTACTACTACAAAAGGAATAATTATGTAGTTGGGATTTAACTAGCAACCGTGGTTTTTTTTTATGGAATTGAGCTCTGTCAATGAAATGGAAGCTGCAACACTTCTCTCCATCATTTTCATAATCCCGTTCTACATGTTTAGTTTAGGCTGTTTCCATATGTTCAAATGGAAGTGGAATGGTGTCTAAAGTTTAAAAAAAATCCGACGTTTGCCCATAAAGAATGTATACCAGCTCATTTTAAAAGTTATTCAAATTTTTATATTAAAAAATGATCATGGAAGGAGTCAACAAGTCCGATAAAATCGCTTCCAAAACAGCATTTCCAACAACATCTCAACGGCGTTCTTCCAACTCGACCGTGCATAACCATCGATTGGAAGAGTTGTTCAAGGCGTGTGATGCCAAAGGGGGCGGTGTAATTGGGCCCGTGGAATTTTCTGAATTGTGTGACAAGTTCGGAATCTCTTCGAATGACTCGGATGCGATTTTTATCGATCTGGATCATGATGGTGATGGATTTATAGATTTTGATGATTTCTCTTATGGATTTCGAGATTTCCTCACACCAGGATCTCGCAGAGGATCTTTGCAAATCACTTCGGTTGCGGACCCTCTTAATAATCAGCAGTTACTTGAGATGGAGAAGCGACATGCTTCCGCCAGGACTGCGTGGAAACATTTCATGAATAATGTAGGACCTTCCAATATCCAGCCTTTCATCTCGAACAGGTACAATTGAAACAGTTGTGATTATTACGTAATACTTGCATTCTTATAAGTCTGCCTGCTTTTCTGTTAAGTCATAAATTTCATCATGCCACATAGAATAGATCAAGTTGCATATGTGCCGGATATTAATTGTTAAATTTAATGAACTTCTTCTGCAGTAAAGATCGGTTATACGAAATTACGGAGGAAATACGGAATGATGGTCAGAAGAACTCCGGTGTCACGGTGGAGAAAGCCCTGAGCAGTTTAATAGAAGATGTTCAGCATCTCCATGAAGAATACAAGACGCTCGAAAATTCATTTCGAAAGTAAGGACACAATCACTATTTGCATGCCAACTAAACGCTATTTCCGAATTTACCAGTTTGCAATGTTTGGTGCTGTAAAAATAATAATACATTACAAAAATATGTTTTGTTGTAAAAAAAACAATTGGCTTAGCTTGTATATGTAACATTTTCCTGTGTGCTTGGTTGAGAAACGCTAGGGAATATAACTAGGGCTTTTCGTTCCTTTTTTTGCAACTTTTACTTACTGAGTCGAATCTCACAAATGTGAGCTAAATCAAATTTTATATGTTGAACATGAACATACTATACTTACGGAGACTGTCTCTAGAGAACGTGAAGTACATGCTGCCCAACTTGTCGCACTGGGAGAGGAGCTGGATCAACAGCTTGCAAAAGCGGAGGCCAAAGCAAAGGCCGAGGCAAGAGAAGAAGCTCAACGGCAGATGGATGCGGAGAGGAAAAAGATTACCACCGAAATTGAAAACCAGCTTGCAGATCTGTCCTCCCAAATTAGGACATTTCAAAAGGTAATGTAAAGTGATATGTAGTTGATTGAAATTTGCATAAAATATTGGTCCAAGGGGCCCAAGTTATATATAATACTGAAGGTCACTCCAGTTTCTCACAATGCCCCAATAACATACATCATGCAATGTAATCCCATCTCCTTCTTTGTGAAAATAAAAATCAAGGTGGAGGAATGGCTGTCCGAAGAGGAGGCCAAAGAAAAACGATTCAAGACAACCGAGGATCACTCCAAACTTCACGAGGCGGAAAATGAAAACAGAAATTTGAGATCGGCATTGGTGGAAGCGCAAATGAAAGCTAATATGTTGCAGACGCAACTAACCCTGAAGCGGAATGAATACTTTGACTTGTACAATGTCCTTCATTCGTGAGTTTTTGCATAAAACTATGCCAAACCTTGCAAAACACAATTAACAGCAATCCATTACACTAACGATGAACTGATTTTTCCAGGGAAAAGATGGCTGCTTCAGAGTACAAGAGCCAGGTGAACCTTATGCAGAATCATCTTGTTGTACTCAGGCAAGTATTTCAATTTACAATTTTACCCATCGTCATCGTCACCACTTGGATTTGGTTGTTTTTAATAAAATAACATATTCCAACAAACTATTTTAGCGAAGCAAACCGGGTGCTATCCGATGCCAATGATTGTTTGATAACACAGTCTCCTCCAACGTTTAGTCTACCTCCATTCCCGGCATCTCAGCATGACCCGGGTCTGGTCCAGATGAACAGCAGCTCCTGTCCGAATTCGTTGGGAATCGCTGAAAGTACGGCGTCGGACTCATCCTTCACCGGGGTGAAGCAATCAAACTCCGACCCACGTTTGACTTCCCTAGCAGCAGCACCATGTTATGAAACTGACAGGGGTAAGCTAACACAACAATGCTTAAAGCTACTGTTACTGCACATAAATATGTTATTGTAACATGGTCTCTATGTACAAATGTATGCATTTGGTGGAATGCGTCATACGAAAATTAATCCATTCAGTTCAATCATCTTAAATTAGTCTTGCGTTAGATATACATGACAAGATAAATGATGACGTGCTTTACTACCTACGCATCTGATTTTCTTGCAATAATATGATTGTACTATGAAGTTGTTTTGATGGAATCAGACTCCACTCCACGAAGTAGGTGGAGAAAGTAAATTGTTGATTTCTTGGTCTCAACCTACCTATACATTATGTATAACTCCTCTCAATCCTGTGCAGATAGTGGGAGAAGCACGCTCCTGGATGAAATCCGAGCCGAAGGAGATGGAAGCCCTTTACCCTCAGGAGTTTGGACATCTTCCACGCTCAACAATCCACCACAGAGTCAACAACAGAAAGCCAATTCCTGCAGCAGGAGCAACAACAACAACAACAATCCTCCGGAGCAGCAACCCAACCATCAACATCAACAGCCAGACTTAAGAAGCCCATGTGGGACTTTGCAGAATGGGAATATTATGGGGAAAATTGGATCCAGTTGCTGCACAGAAAGCACTGCAAAGGATGAGAGCGGCTCATCATCTTACGCAACCAACAGGCGAAGCAATTTATCCGAAAACACCTACAAGAGTTTCGAATA